>JARYGA010039042.1:0-280661 GCA_030545235.1 Helianthus tuberosus
AAAACTTGACCAAATTAAAGCATTACATGTCATCATTAAAACTCATCAAATGTCATCAATAAAACTCTACTCAAGAGTTTCACCATATGAAGAGTTAAGAATCTCAATAATTATAGGCTTAAACTCTAATAAAACTCAAAAAATATCATTATTAAAACTCATCAAATGTCATCAATAAAACTCTACTCAAGAGTTTCACCATATGAAGATTTAAGAGTCTCAATAATTATAGACTTAAACTCTAATAAAACTCATCAAATGTCATCAATAAAACTCTACTCAAGAGTTTCACCATATGAAGAGTTAAGAGTCTCAATAATTATAGACTTAAACTCTAATAAAACTCATCAAATGTCATCATTAAAACTCTACTGAAGAGTTTCACCATATGAAGATTTAAGAGTCTCAATAATTATAGACTTAAACTCTAATAAAACTCATCAAATGTCATCAATAAAACTCCACTCAAGACTTAAACTCTAATAAAACTCATCAAATGTCATCAATAAAACTCCACTCAAGAGTTTCACCATATGAAGAGTTAATAGTCTCAATAATTATAGACTTAAATTCTAACAAAACTCATCAATAAAACTCTACTCAAGAGTTTCATCATATGAAGATGTTGGTGCATGCGTCTGTCGACTTCGTCTTGTATCGAGTATTGTACGTAGAATGTTAGAACAGTGCACGTAGTTCAAGATTGAAAGGTATTTCGCTTGAATGATGTGAGTTCGCTTGAAAGGAACTTGTGCAGTTTCAAGCGAACTCAAGTGCCTATAAATACTTCTCAAGCGAATTCATTTGTAAGATTCTTGTTTCCGGTAGCGAAGCTCTACCGAAGTGTTCTCAGGCTTGTAATTGATCTTATATCAATATACGAACAGTTGAAATGGTGAATCTTGCTGAATTAAACTTGATACTTGTGTTTCCGCCACTCGTATTGAGATAAACTCTTCTGATAGACTCATTCGGGTCTGAAAACGATCCTACAAGTGGTATCAGAGCTCAGGAGGAAGAGTTCATAACTATTCAGCCGCAAATTCTGTTTTTCTACACCTTCTTTCAAAATTAAACAAGTTTCCACGGTTAAAAACATCTGATTTTCACACATCATGTGCGTAATACTGTTTTAACAAATCCTAGAAAGTTTCAGAACAAAATTCGACCATTTGATTGACAAATTGGACAAAAATCAGACCGAAAGTATGACATCATGCTGAGTTCGCTTGAATAATTCCTGTTGGTTTCGCTTGAGTGGACACTTAGTACTGATTTCGCTTGAATAGTTCTGGTTAAGTTCGTTTGAGAGTACACTTTGGGGTTGTTTTCGCTTGAAATAGACAATTCGCTTGAAATATTGGAGTGTTTTCGCTTGAGAAAGTCTGTGAGTTCGCTTGAAATTGTATCGTAGTCCGCTTAAAAAGAGATCTCGCTTGAATTGGGATTCAGTTTGAAGTTTGTGATTTCGCTTGAGATTAACTGTTTGTGAACTTTTGAAAAACGAAACATGGAAAACGAGTTTTATAATGCCTTTGCTGGTCCAATGAACATTACTCAGAGTACGTTACTTGAAAATGAAACAGGGACATCACAAAAACCGCCTAAGCTTTTGGATATTGATGATTATAACGGGTGGTCCGAATGTTTTGGCAATTGGGTTGAAGCTTATCATTTGGATGCTTGGGAACACACTGAAGTCCCATATGAAAGGCCCACAAATAACGGTAATCCGATAATGACAATCAGAGAAATGAGTTTGGTTGTCAAAAAGAGGAAATGATAGTACATCAGTGGACTGTCACGACATGCTAAAGAAATGGTGAGATAAAATGTGATAAACGATCTTACTAAAGATGTGACGGTAGGCTCAGCTAGACTAGTAGATTTGTGATAACGATACAAACTTAAATGAAAAAGCCTAGTTCTAGTGGGAAACATGGTCGAAAGCATAGTACTTAGTTTTGTCCTTCTTGATTGTGTGCCTACTCAGTAATCGCTGATTGTTGAAAGACATAAAACTGGTTAAGTTTGTGAACTTTCACAACTTTGCTAAAAAGTCGCTGTGATTGTGCATTTTATTTTGCAAAGATTTAAACTTGTTTTATTTCTTTATTTTGTTTAAGCATTGGACATCCTCTGCGTATACATGAGTATCGACCTGGATGTTATTGCCTAAACGTTCTGCTTTATTTTCTTTGGTGTTTCGTTTAAGCTTTGGACCTCCTCTGCGTATACGGAAGTATCGACCTGGTGGTTAAAGCCTAAACAACTTCAACTTATTTTTATTTTCTTATTTTGTTTAAACATTGGACTTTCTCTGCGTATACGGAAGTATCGACCTGATTGTTAATGTTTAAACATTCTACTTTGTTTTCGCACAAATCACAGTTGATAAAAGTTTAAAGGCATTACTTGAGTCAGTGTATTGCATGATGAGGGGATATGTTGAGATCGTGGGGTCCATAAGAATTTAGTGCTATATTAATATACCTTAACGTACCGGTAAGCATTTCGAAAGTTTTTAGATTGAGTTTAAGTGGATAACAATATCGTCAATCTATGTGAATCGTTTAGAGCTTAAAATGTTTAAAGCTTAACGGTGTTGGTGATTTGTCTCAAAAACTGATATGATCCTCTTTCACAAACTCACAAAAATATTGTCTGTAAATATTTCTTTACTGCATTCTATTATTTAAAAAAAAATCCAAAAAGAGTTTAAGTGTGTTTTAGCATAAATTTTGAAAAATTCAAAAAGATTTTCGACAACTGATGTTGGATAACTGATTTTTAAAATTCCGAGTGCTAAACATGATGAACAAATTGTTTGGGAGAGAATGTTTGAGATGTTATAAAATGAAATAAGAAACAGAGGTTTTAATTGAAAAATCATTTTTTGATTAAATAATTCCTGCAAGTGTAAATTAGATTTGAAAATCTTATCCACAAGAGGTTATCAGAAAACTTATTTTTGGGTAGAGATTCGTGCAGGTTAGACAGGTTCTGATATATGAGATAGATGAATACCAGATTGCGATCCCAGCTTAGTGAGAGGGGGAGTCTGAGGACATCAAGAAAGAGCTCAGAGATAGGTTGCGATTCTGAAAGAAAGAGAAAGAGATTGATTGTGGATGCTTACAATGGAGAATCTTTGGAGAGCGAGCAGAATGATAAAGACTGAAGGTTTGACAACCGAAGACTCGACACTGAAGACTCGTCAACATTCGAGGGGGAGTTTGTCGGTGCATGCGTCTGTCGACTTCGTCTTGTATCGAGTCTTGTACGTAGAATGTTAGAAGAGTGCACGTAGTTCAAGATTGAAAGGTATTTCGCTTGAATGATGTGAGTTCGCTTGAAAGGAACTTGTGCAATTTCAAGCGAACTCAACATATGCTGTTTCGCTTGAACTGACAAGTAGTCACTTTCAAGCGAACTCAAGTTCCTATAAATACTTCTCAAGCGAATTCATTTGTAAGATTCTTGTTTCCGGTAGCGAAGCTCTGCCGAAGTGTTCTCAGGCTTGTAATTGATCTTATATCAATATACGAACAGTTGGAAGGGTGAATCTTGTTGAATTAAACTTGATACTTGTGTTTCCGCCACTCGTATTGAGATAAACTCTTCTGATCGACTCATTCGGGTCTGAAAGCGATCCTAAAGAAGAGTTAAGAGTATCAATAATTATAGACTTAAACTCTAATAAAACTCATCAAATGTCATCATTAAAACTCTACTCAAGAGTTTCACCATATGAAGAGTTAAGAGTCTCAATAATTATAGACTTAAACTCTAATAAAACTCAACATTAAAACTCTACTCAAGAGTTCCACCATATGAATAGTTTAATTAATAAATTAAAATTTCACTCAAATGGATTTAGAAATCACAAATTAAAGTTGGTGATAAATCCCATACTACACCATCATTTTATGGTGATTTAAATCTTGAAGCCAATCAAACATCAACTTCAATGTATAACCTTTTATTTCTAAATTATACTAAGCATTAAAATCAATGCTACAACAAATTACATATATAAAATGTTTACATAAAACATTTCAACGCATTTGTATTTTAACCATTTTCTAACAATCATGTTAAAATGAAAGAAATTCTGACGCGCACGTTAGAAATACTAACATTTCCACAAAATGTTAATTCGACTTGCTAAAAACACATATATGATTCAAGTAGATAAGTCATTCCTAATACACACGTTAGAATCTAAACAATTAAAAATTGCTTCCAAACTAACGCGTTTCATGAACGTTTCTAACACACATGTTAGAAGCCGAATGATTACAAAAATCATTATAAGACTTATTTGTTCATATCAATCCATGGGTGGATGAAGAGTCTACTTTAAATAAAGACTTAATTATAGACATAAAACTCTAATCAAGTAACATAAAACTCTTATTTAAAGACATAAAAAAACTCTACTTAAGAGAATTTAACGTTTACAAAAAACGTATGGTTTACACCAATAATTCCGGTCTAACATACATGTTAGAGAATTTAACGTTTACAAAAAACATATGGTTTACACTAATAAACCCGATCTAATAAAAAAGTTAGAAACATTAACGATTCCCAAAACCGTTTCAAAAACCAAACGGGTGAACCAAAACTATTCGGTTTGTACCACGGTATAGGATTTAAGATTGTATCTCAATCTCAAGAAATCTAAACACAACAAGTTGTACTACATACATATTTCCCAAAAATAAAATATTTATAAGATCATAATCTTTAAAAAAAATATATTTTTTTGTTATTATAAATCCTTTTGTGAACCCAAAATCCTTATAAATAAGGTTTTAAGATTGTAGCAACAATCTCACGAAATCTGTTTTAAGTTTCTAGGAACTAGGTTCACCTTTTATAAAATATAATTACAAAATATATATTAACTAGACTCTCGTTATTCGTAGGAAATATCATAGTACAATACCGGTTGCAGTAATTAAATAAAAGGAATATAAAATATAATTATATATACCAATCTTGATTCAAGCCGCATCTCTGGTGGGTCCTTCATGTGCACTTGATAACATCTTAGACTCGAGTATTCATCATCTTGAGTTTTGAAAAATACTCATTGACTGCAACAAAGAGCACACTAAAAAGTTGACGATTTTGGTCAAGGCACGTGTTCAACACGCTTGTCACACCCCAACCGATGGCGGAAATATCGGGGCACAACACTGAGCGAAACAGATTGTCCAAGAGAATCCATAACAGCTAAAATTACTGAATATTTAACGTTACGTCCCATACCATAACATATTAAGTAACATAGTTATTACAGATATAGTGTTCTCAAAGACAAATATTGTTCCGACTACTGATAAAATTATTCGTGGGTTTCTAGACCACCTAAACTTGATTCCATAGCAGCTAGCAAGCAAAAGCATCCTAAACACATGTCACATACGTTAAAATAAAGGTCAATACACATAGTGCAAATGTGAGCATACAAGTTTAATATTATAATAGTAACGAAAGCGATTTACGCATAACCAGCATGTAATACATAGAAATGTGAAGCTAGTAGGCTATCGACAATGAAATATGCACAGATGATGCGTGTTAGGTGTATATGTAGGTTTAAGTATATTTTAAGCCCTTTTACATTTTTTTAGCCAAGTTTTAAATTTATAAAACACGATATTTACTAACACTAAACACACATATGGGAAAGTGCACCCATCGTGAGCGTAGTATAGCATTGGTAAGATACCGAGGTCGTTCAAGGACACAAGAGCTTTTAGTACCGGTTTATCCTCAACGTCTAATCAAAACAAAAAGTTAGAAAAAAAGTTTTAACTAAAAAAATAAAGACTAACTAAAATGCTGAAAAAAAAACAGATAGACAAGATGAATCACTTGGTTCCGACTCGTGTATAGTGTAACCTTTGATTATTTCCGCACTTTTGCACTTTTTAAGAGATTATCTTAGTTATTGTAGTAGGCCCCTCTTTTGAAGGTGACGTTACCCTCAACCCAGTAGTTTGAGTCAGCAAGGGTACAATCATAAAGGGTTGGATTATTGAAAGATAATTAATTAAGCTATTAATGCGAATTATGGTAGGCCCCTCTTTTCAAGGTGACGTTACCCTCGGCTAAGTAGTCTGAGTCAGCAGGGATGCAGTCCTAAATAGCCGGGTTATAGTATTAATAGTAGCTTACATATGAGGGGATCAAAGAGTTTGGACCCCCGCCATCCAATACCGTTAAGTATTGAAGGAGGTCCTACTAAATTTGAACCAGGTCCTTGCAGGATCTATACACTGAACAAGGCAAGACCTTTACCAAACCGTTCCCTTAACCCCCGACCAGGTAGCCAACATACCTCCATATAGACCGTGGAGATATGAATGGTGAAAATCTTTTATTTTATATAGACAATAAAATAATGCCAAGACACCACGGACAAACGATAAGGAAAAATCACCTTTAACATAAGAAACTAGTTATTAAAGTCATTAATACAAAACCAAGTAAAAAGTGCCAAAAGATTAAAAATAAAAAGTATTACACTAAACACTTTGTCTTCACCAAGTGATGTAAGAGACTTAGGCAAACATGGCCTTGATTGTCAAGAACTCTTACGATCAATCTTTGATCCCGAGATGACTCACACACTCTACGATGAACAATGGATGATGGTGGTGGATGATGGTGTTATGGTGGTGGTGGGTGGTGGGTGAAGTGTGAGAGAGGTGGTGTGCCAAGGGATGGTTTGAGCTTGAGCCAAGCACTCCTATTTATAGGCTGAATAGAAGCTCTGGCACGGCCCCGTGTCCAGTAGGCACGGCCCGTGTCCACATCCTTCTCTTTCTTCATTAATTGCTCTTGTCTTTATTAGTTGACCACGGCCCCGTGTCCGCTGAGCACGACCCCGTGTGCAGAAGCATATCTGTACTATGAAGATTTGCCTGGATTCTGCGAATCTTATAGTTGACCACGGCCCCGTGCCCGCTGAGCACGGCCCCGTGGTGGGCAATGGAAGCTTCTACCACTTTGTCTTTTCTGCTGACACTTGGGCACGCCCCCGTGCTGGCTGAGCACGGGGCGTGTTCAGTCTTCTGTCTTCTTGTTTTGCTTGGGAAGATGCTGTCGTGGGGTCGGGCATGTCACGTTTGTTCCTTTTCTTGTATTTATGTTAGATTTTGCTGTCTTTTTGCTTCTTTTGTTAATTTGAGCTCATTTAATCCTGAAAATACAAAAGGAAGACAAAAGCACACTTTTTCCAACATTAGTACTAAAAAAGGGTTAGTTTTATGCCACAATTTATGTAATTTATATGTTGCATTTTGCACACATCAAATACCCCCACACTTGAATCTTTGCTTGTCCTCAAGCAAAACTCTTTATAATGTGGCTTTACACTCCCAAATGGAATGGGTAGAAGAGAAAGTTTTTGGGCTTGTCATAGAGGTCGGGATTTCCAAGATTCTTTATTAAGTTTTATTTTTATTTATTTACAATCATATTCGTCATGATTTATTTAAAACTTTTCATAAGATAAATTACTTATTAGGGCATAACATGCCTCTTTAAAATTTTCTTTATATACAAGTTCACATACCTCACGGGGATCACTCAACACTCGGCCGAAAATGTATTTTAGTGGATCACTCGAGAGCGGCATGGAACTTACTCCTACCATAAGCTTTCCAAGCAATCATTCCTCCTCCATTTTAACTATATACCTTTGTAAATATCAAGAGGACTTTTTTGGGTAAAGGGTTAGGCTTGGGTTAAAGGTAGGTGGTTGGGTTAGTGGTTAGTAGAAAGGGCGAAAAATGTAACAAGCGTCGGTTTTCGTAAGACTTTTTATTTTTGTAACTTTTATTTTGATGAACCTATTATTCAAACAAAGTTATTTTTGATGAACTTGTTTGTTTATTTTTTTTTCTTTTGCTTCATCATCAATTTTTTTTTTTTTTTGAAAAGTCATACGAAAAACCGAGCTAGTTACTAAAACAAGGGGTTAAAAATGAAAAAGGTTTTGGTGGGTGAAAGGGTGTTTAGTTTGGGTTATGAAATGAAAAGGTTTAGGCTCAAAGGGGCTAACTACGGGGATTTTGGGTAGGTGGTAAAAAAAAAGAAAAATAATGGTGTAGAAATAAAAATGGTTAGTCCTAATGCCTCCATCATTTACTTACTCGGGTTTAAGTTGGTAAGGACCGGGAATGTATCGTTATGGCAAGTTCTAGAGTTGTAAGAACCAAGCGGCTATTCACACAAGAAACGAAAAATGAGCATTTAATTTAAAGATATGTATTTGTATGCTCAATAAAGGCTCAAAACTCACTTTTGTGGGAATGGGTTTTTATGTGATCAAGTATATATAATCAAATTTTAACTAAGCTTGTCATGCCTTTTCATAATTTTCTTATGTTGGTTCTTTTTATCACGACGCTATCGGTTGTAAATTTGTAAAAATATAACCTTTTTAGAATTTGAAATTCCCAAGTTAAACCTAGAGAAGTAAAAAAAAAAATGATTTTTTTTTTGAAAAAAATTGGGGTGATTAGAGGTTCCAATAGAGTTTTGTGTAAGGCTTGTATTTAGGACTTGCAAGATTCAAGGTTTTAGCATCCCCCCCACACTTAACTTACACATTGTCCTCAATGTGTCCCAAAAATAAGTTTTTAGGTTGATTGAATGTGCAAAAAGGCGTGAAAAAAGCAAAAAAATTGTGTTACTGGGCGCTGAACACGGCCCCGTGGTGTCCGGGCACGGCCCCGTGTTCAAGTGCCTGTAACAAAATTAAATCAAGAGAAACAGAAGCCTGGACACGGGGGCGTGTTGGGTGAGCACGACTCGTGTCCAGTTTACCTGAACTGGGTATTTCTGCAGACTGTCCAGCACGGGGCCGTGTTGGGCGGACACGACCCGTACCGAACTTACTGTAAACGAAGAAATTTTGTCGGATGGTCCTGTTTTCCTGCATCGAGTGCTGGTTCAAGTTTCCCTTGTTTTGGTTCAAGTTTCCCTTGTTTCCCTTGCCATCTCAAGTGTGTTTTATTCATTTCAACACCATCCAAACACCAAATAAACTAAAACCATGATTCATTAAGTCATAGAGAGAATTACATAATAGTCCTAAAATTTGAAAAACAAAGCAGAAAATAAAAGTTAAAAGTCCTAACTTAGATATGTCAAGTGATACGTAAAATCATCCTAAGGAGCACTACTTCTACAATAAGAACCAAAATTCCGGAAATAGTTTTCGGGTTTCTAAAAGTCTTGTAGAACTCCAAGCCGAGCGGTGTCCCTTAGATGTTGTTAGAGCCATTCTTCTATCTCCCTCGGGAGAAGGGAGGCGGCTACATGTTCCTCAACATCTTGTGGAGGGGGAGCGACACCAATCGGAACCCCTTGTAGTATGTCTCGAGGGGGCTCCGGATGTAAGGCGTACCACTCGGCCGGAATGATGACTTCCGGTACCACATTCCATGCCCTTTGTGTGATAATCGGCACCAAAGGAGGAGAGGCGAGAATGTTCAACCTTTGGTGCAAAAGGTTGACTTCCCGGAGACATCCTTCTAGTCCCACCGTTAGATGATTAATACGGTCGACCAATGCTTCTTCCACCCCGTTATCTCATTAATGGCTTCTCTTAGGGTGTAAACATAGTTTACAAGAGAATCCTCAACCGTTGATGATCTTCTCCCCTGCCGGTTGTTTCTGGAATGTGACGAAGAGTTTCCGCTTGTTCTGCTTGCCATTCTGAGAAAACAAACCGAAAAGAGTTCAATTTTATGGGACCAGTACCTCGGACACGGCCCCGTGTTCACGAACACGGCCCAGTGTTCAGACATCTGCATGATTTAGGAACAATGAATCTTGGAGTTTTAATTTGTTTATGTGATTTTTAAAGCATTTTTGAACAGAAACAACTTAAAACATTGTTGTAGAACTTATTCTTAACAAGATTCCATGAACAAAAATCTAACAAACATCTCAATAAAGCTTGAAATTATGGAAGTCTCAAGCTTTAATGGAGGTGTAAGGAAAGAAAAATTGAAGAAGATGATAGTGGATAAAAGAGGAAAGGACAAGAAGATAGTTGAGAAACTTCTTTTAGAAAATACCTAGGATGGTATGTGAGAATATTCCCCAAATCTCTGTCCCTGGAATGGTTCAAATGTGCAGGATTCTTGGCTGCATTTATAGAAAACGACAGTACGTTGCGCACGGCCCCATGTCGGCTGGACACGGCCCCGTGTGCAGATGGAATCCTGACACATTTTTGTCTGTATTCTGATAAAATCAGAAGGGAATATTTCGGTGGACACGGGCCCGTGCTGACCTGGACACGGCCCCGTGTCTAGAAGCTGTCTTAAGGAATTCGTCTATTTTCAAGGAACTTCTTCAGATCGGGTGGTTCCTTACTGGATGGAACAACCCCAAAGTGCCTAAGATACCTTCGTTGATCTAGATTAAGACGAGAACGCAAGACGTTGTCGGTGAGGGTGATTCCTATGCTATATGTAGGTGGACAAGTCCAACCCTTTTCCGGGCTCTTGTTAAAGAAGGTGTATGTCGAATCGCTCAGGTCTATGTATGCATCGAACGAAGTCAATGGGGAGTCCTTCATGGCACAATCGACACAGGGACGACTATCGCTCAAGTCCTCACTAGAGTTAGAAGTATCGTCGGAAACAACGAAGTTGTTTGAATGCGAGCCCAACCCTTCTTCTTGGTTATTGTCTTGGAATAGATCATTGAAATCTTTGCTAAGTTATTTTAACCAATTAAGAATTAGATCTTCTAATTGAAATAGTTCATCGAGAAGCATTTCTCCTAGAAAATCCGGTTGAGAGCATTCGAGGGAGAGATAGGGATTATTTTTACTTTCGCCCCTCTTAAGGATACAGGAAAACGATGGGTCTATATAGTGGGGCTTATAATTTAGAAAATAACATTCTAATTCCTTATGCGAACCACCACATAATTGACACCACGTACCATAAGAGCGCCGAAAGTAAAAATTATCAGTATCACTCATGTTTGTGTCAGAAATTACCAACCGCCGAGATCTTACGGTTCTGTTTTCAGTAACTGAATCTTGGGCACGGGGCGTGTTGAGTGGGCACGACCCCGTGTTCAGCTTATTGTCTGACTTAAAATAAGATTGCCAGTTCCAATGATTGGGCACGGGGCGTGTTCAGCGGGCAAGTCCCGTGCTGAGTTCTGTAGAAGCTGAAAAACTAAGAAAAATCCTAAAAATGAAAAATAAGAAAAAACGATTAGGCCGTTGATTCCTAACTTTCTTAAAATCCTTGTGTCCCCGGCAGCGGCGCCAAAAACTTGATGCGTGTTAGGTGTATATGTAGGTTTAAGTATATTTTAAGCCCTATTACACTTTTTTAGCCAAGTTTTAAATTTATAAAACACGATATTTACTAACACTAAACACACATATGGGCAAGTGCACCCATCGTGAGCGTAGTATAGCGTTGGTAAGATACCGAGGTCGTCCAAGGACACAAGAGCTTTTAGTACCGGTTTATCCTCAACGTCTAATCAAATCAAAAAGTTAGAAAAAAAGTTTTAAACTAAAAAAATAAAAACTAACTAAAATGCTGAAAATAAAAATAAAAATAAAAACAGATAGACAAGATGAATCACTTGGTTCCGACTCGTGTTTAGTGTAACCTTTGATTATTTCCGCACTTTTGCACTTTTTAAGAGATTATCTTAGTTATTGTAGTAGGCCCCTCTTTTGAAGGTGACGCTACCCTCAACCTAGTAGTTTGATTCAGCAAGGATACAATCCTAAAGGCTTGGATTATTGAAAGATAATTAATTAAGTTATTAATGCGAATTATGGTAGGCCCCTCTTTTGAAGGTGACGTTACCCTCGGCTAAGTAGTCTGAGTCAGCAGGGATACAGTCCTAAATAGCCGGGTTATAGTATTAATAGTAGCTTACATATGAGGGGATCAAAGAGTTTGGACCCCCGCCATCCAATACCGTTAAGTATTGAAGGAGGTCCTACTAAATTTGACCCAGCTCCTTGCAGGATCTATACACTGAACAAGGCAAGACCTTTACCAAACCGTTCCCTTAACCCCCGACCAGGTAGCCAACATACCTCCATATAGACCGTGGAGATATGAATGGTGAAAATCTTTTATTTTATATAGACAGTTAAATAATGCCAAGACACCACGGACAAACGATAAGGAAAAATCACTTTCAACATAAGAAACTAGTTATTAAAGTTATTAATACAAAACCAAGTAAAAAGTGCGAAAAGATTAAAAATAGAAAGTATTACACTAAACACTTTGTCTTCACCAAGTGATGTAAGAGACTTAGGCAAACATGGCCTTGATTGTCAAGAACTCTTACGATCAATCTTGGATCACGAGACGACTCACACACTCTACGATGGACAATGGATGATGGTGGTGGATGATGGTGTTATGGTGGTGGTGGGTGGTGGGTGAAGTATGAGAGATGTGGTGTGCCAAGGGATGGTTTGAGATTGAGCCAAGCACTCCTATTTATTGGCTGAACAGAAGCTCTGGCAGGCCCCGTGTCCAGTGGGCACGACCCCATGTCCACATCCTTCTCTTTCTTCATTAATTGCTCTTGTCTTTATTAGTTGACCACGGCCCCGTGTCCGCTGAGCACGACCCCGTGTGCAGAAGCATATCTGTACTATGAAGATTTGCCTGGATTCTGCAAATCTTATAGTTGACCACGGCCCCGTGCCCGCTGAGCACGACCTCGTGGTGGGCAATGGAAGCTTCTACCACTTTGTCTTTTCTGCTGATACTTGGGCACGCCCCCGTGCTGGCTGAGCACGGGGCGTGTTCAGTCTTCTGTCTTCTTGTTTTGCTTGGGAAGATGCTGTCGTGGGGTCGGGCATGTCACGTTTGTTCCTTTTCTTGTATTTATGTTAGATTTTGTTGTCTTTTTGCTGCTTTTGTTAATTTGAGCTCATTTAATCCTAAACATACAAAAGGAAGACAAAAGCACACTTTTCCAACATTAGTACCAAAAAAGGGTTAGTTTTATGCCATAATTGATGTAATTTATATGTTGCATTTTGCACACATCAACAGACATGACTGCGAGTTGTATAATGAGCAACACATATCACCACTGTGACACGTGAAGAAATACCCTTAACAACCCATGTCCACTACAGGTGCTGAGTCCAAACTATAGTACTATCGTTGCTAAGGTGCCAGGCAACAATCACTGTGTAAACATAACATACAAGCATTCACCGACTAACACGTATAACATGTGAGAGCGGTTATCGTATAAAAAAGTGTTTGTGTTGTGTGATCGATGTGATTTAATATAGGTAACGTATGTAACACCCAAAAGTGCAATAAGAAAAAAGGGACCGAGTATACTCACAGAGCGTGTTTAGTAAATAAACACTGTCTTGGATTGAAGGGAACGCTCGAGAGTTAGCCTGATCAGAGAACGATAATGTTAGCATTGAACAGTGCGTTAAAACGGTGCATCGAGTGGAACGAGTGACGAACTGTGATCCGGTCGGATGACCGTCCGGATATATGGTCATCCGTTTGGGAAGGATGTATTTGTGTAAGGTTTGAACTTTGAAGTTTTCGTTGTAGCATTTTAAAAGGTATGAAATGTCTCTACACATTAAGTTGTCCGGTCGGACGATCATCCGAACAGATGGCCGTCCGCTTGGATGGTGATCCGAGTGGAGACTGACCTACTTTGAAATTTTGGAAATTGATTAAGTGTTGGAATCGCAAGTCACCTGGTCGGATAGTCGTTCGACCGGATGGTCGTCCGATCGGATGGCTATTCGTTTGGACGACTGATTCATTTGAATTTTGTTGAAATTAGTTAAGTTAAAAGATTTTATCGAGACGGTATGAAAACGTGCCAAACAAAGGAAATCTCATCAAGTCCAACTCATTCGATCGGGCGGGAATCACCCCGTTCTATCAGTCTCAGCTGTTCTTGACGGAATTCATATTCAACTTATGAATCAGTCGTCTCTTTGATAGAAATCCCTTCTCAGTTTGGTTCTTCCACTAGAGTATGAGTAGAGAACCCGAACGAGTCTAGATTCTAACGGTTTTGACTAAAAAGTGAAAGTTTGTTGAAGAAAAGTTTGAAATACTTGAAAAATGTTTAGATTTAGCTGAAATCAGTGTTTAAACATGTAGAAATCCATCAGATCCGAACCATTCTTCATGAGATGAGGTCACACTTCAATGTTTATAAGAACTCCATGTTGACGTCACCTTAGAACAGCCCGAATCAGAGGATTTCACAGTGGAAATGTGAGATTTTTTGGTGAAATTGATGAGTAAGTGTGTAACGATCAAGGAAGTACAAGATTTAAGATGAAAACTTACAAGAATCGCGAGAAATCGAGAGAAAAGAGGCTGGGAGCGTGCTGGTCGGACGGAGCTATCACATCAGTGAACAGTGATGTGACATGTGATATATTTATAGGGGAAGGAGGAGAAAGGCGGTGCAGAGTAATGGGTCGGATGGCCTTTCGATCGGATGGATCGAGTGAGTTGGTTTTCGACTTTCGTTTCGTGTGTTGAGCGTTGCGTTGCGTTGCTTTGCGAGTAAGAGATGCGATAGTATTACATATTAGTTACGCAAATAACATACCCAACCTAATAATTATAAAAGTAACTTGTATTTCGGGTTGCGATGCGATGTGATCGAGTTGCGATTGCATTTGCGTTTGCGAAAGACATCCCACCATATATATAAAACACACACAAGTAAAGTATATAATAACATACACACGTAAAACCATATCCATAACCTGCGATTCGAATTGCGATGTGGTAGAGATGTGATAGCGTTTAGTAGGTTAGTGTTTAGTTACGTTGATCGCATTGTTACTTCACATATTAATAAATTGTAAAACAAAATAGTGTCAAGCAAAGTTTCGATTATCTAGCCAAAGAGTACAAGCAATAATTAAGTCAGAAATGACAAGTCTGATTAGCAATCTTTTCTTCCTTTGACTTTGACTTTAAAAATCGGGTTGTTACAGCCTCCCCTACTTTAGGAAATTTCGTCTCGAAATTTAAGGCGCAGGCGTTACGAAGAATTGTGGGTATTTTGCATTCATATCACTTTCGAGTTCCCAGGTGAACTCGACGCCGCGTTTTCCTTGCCAGCGAACCTTCACTATAGGAATGCGTGAGCGTCGAAGTTTCTTGGTCTCTTGGTCCATGATCTCGACTGGCTTTTCCACGAAGTGTAATTTTCGTCCACTTGTAGATCCTCGAGAGGTATATGTAAATTCTGCTCGGCTAGACACTTTTTGAGGTTCGAGACGTGGAAAGTCGGATGGACGTTGCTGAGTACCTCCGGTAGTTCGAGTCTGTTGGCCACTTTACCAATTCTTTCCAGAATCTTAAAGGGTCCGACATATCGAGGCGAGAGCTTTCCTTTCTTGCCGAATCGGATCACCCCCTTCCAAGGTGAAACCTTTAGGAGTACGTGATCGCCAACGTCAAATTTAAGGGGCTTGCGGCGTTTATCGGCGTAACTCTTTTGGCGACTTCGAGCTTTCAATAGATTGTCTCGTATCTGGAGGATCTTGTCTGTTGTTTCTTACAATAACTCAGGACCGGTAATTTGCGCATCTCCGATCTCATGCCATACAATATGCGATCGACATTTTCTTCATACAATGCCTCAAATGGTGCCATTTGAATGCTAGAGTGATAACTGTTATTGTACAAGAATTCGACTAAAGGTAAATGCGAATCCCAATTACCACCGAAATCTATAACACACGAGCGAAGCATGTCTTCAAGGGTGCGAATCGTGCGTTCAGTCTAACCGTCGGTCTGGGGATGGAAAACGGTACTCAGATTAAGAGTAGTACCGAGAGCAGATTGAAAAGTTTCCTAGAGGCGTGAAGTGAATTGGACATCGCGATCAGAGATGATGTCACGAGGTGTCCCGTGTAGACAGATGACTTCATCGGTATAGATTAGTGCTAATCGTTCAACCTTAAAGTCTTCCCGTATCGGGAGAAAGTGGGCAGATTTAGTTAGACGATCAACGATAACCCAAATGCTATCGTGGCCTGATGGCGTGCGGGGGAGTTTTGTTATGAAGTCCATAGCTATACTCTCCCATTTCCACATAGGGATCTCGGGTTGGGCGAGTAAGCTAGAGGGTCGTTGTTTTTCGGCCTTGACCTTCGAACATGTCAGGCACTTCGAAACATAGATAACGATATCCTTCTTCATTCTAGGCCACCAATACCGAAGACGAAGTTCATGGTACATCTTGTCGGCATCGGGATGAATCGAATATCGAGATTTGTGGGCTTCAGTCAGCAATATCTCCTGAAGGTTATTGCGACTTCGAATCCAGATGCGATCGAGATAGTAATAAATACCGTTCGATTTGGTGACAAGTTGGGTTTTAGCACTACATTTCTTCATTTCCTCTCTCAAGGTATTCTCAATGAAGCATGCGTGCTGAGCATCGCGAATTAGAGCTTCGAGGTTATGTTGGGCTTGAACATTACGAATGCTTTGCAAATAGCTTCGTCGGCTTAGAGCGTCGGCAAAGACATTTGCTTTGCCAGGATGGTAGCGAATCTTATAGTCGTAATCATTGAGGAGTTCAATCCATCGGCGTTAGCGCATATTTAGTTCCTTTTGGTTCAAGATGTGTTGTAGGCTTTTATGGTCGGTGAAGACCGTACACTTAGTACCGTAAAGGTAGTGTCGCCAAATCTTCAATGAAAAAACAACTGCACCAAGCTCGAGATTGTGGGTTGTATAGTTCTTCTCGTGGATCTTGAGCTGACGAGAGGCCTATGCGATAACCTTGCCCCGTTGCATGAGAACACAACCGAGACAGAGGTTAGATGCATCGTAGTAGACTACAAAGTCGTCATTTCCGTCGGGTAATGCGAGCACAGGAGCGTTGCAGAGCATAAGCTTTAGAGTTTGAAAGACTTCCTCTTATTCGGTTCTCCAAACAAAAGGTTTGTCCTTGTGCGTAAGAGAGGTGAGAGGAACAACGATTTTCGAGAAATCGGCGATGAATCGATGGTAATAACCCGCTAATCCGAGGAAAGAACGAACTTTGGACTGGTTCTTCGGTGTAATCCAACTCTTAACTGCTTTGATTTTCGCGGGGTCGACGTGAATACCTTGACTATTGACAATATGACCGAGAAATTGAGCCTCCTCATGCCAAAATTCACACTTGGAGAACTTGGCGTAGAGGCGATTTCCTTGCAAGAGTTCGAGAACCAAACAGAGATGTTGCGCATGTTCGGATTTTGACTGAGAATAAATCAGGATATCATCGATAAACACGATGACGAAGCGGCCGAGAAAGGGTTTACACACGCGATTCATTAGATCCATAAATACTGCGAGGGCATTAGTAAGACCAAAGGGCATAACAACAAATTCGTAGTGGACGTATCGAGTGCGAAAAGCGGTTTTGAGTATATCTTTTTCTTGGATTCGTAATTGATGATAGCCAGAGCGTAAATCGATCTTCAAAAAACACGTAGCACCTTGCAATTGATCATACAAATCATCGATACGAGGTAAGGGATAGCGATTCTTGATAGTCAGCTTATTGAGTTCCCTATAATCGATGCACATCCGGAACGATCCATCCTTCTTTTTGACAAAAACGACAGGTGCACCCCAAGGAGATGTGCTAGGGCGGATAAAGCCTTTTTCAAGCAATTCCTGGAGTTGACTGGAGAGTTCGTGCATTTTGGATGGAGCGAGACGATAAGGTGCTTTAGCGACAGGGTTAGCTCCAGGAATGAGGTCAATTCGAAATTCGATATCACGAGATGGCGGTAAACCAGGTAAATCATCAGGAAATACAACAGGAAAATCACAAACCACGAGTACCTTTTCCATTGAATTTTCTTTCTTTTCCTTCTCCGCTACTACGTTGTGTGCCAAGAAAGTCTTGTATTCCTTGCGGAGATACTTGCTTGCTTGGACACATGACATGAGTTTTAGTTCCTTCGAAGTAACTTCGCTAGAAACACACAATTGATCACCGTTGGAAAGTGAGAAACGGATCATCTTTTCAAAAACAAACAATTTCAGCATGATTTTCACGAAGAAAATCCATGCCTACTATGATGTCAAAACTACCATGCTGCATTGGGATAAGATTGATCAGGAAAACGTGATTATTGAGCTCACGAATACAATCACGCAGAACGGAACTAACAGTGACGGTTCTTCCAGTGGCAATCTCTATGTCGAACGTTGTTGGGAGGTTAGCGCGTTTACAGTTTAGGAGCCTTTCAAATTCGAACGATACAAAATAGTTATCGGCTCCAGTATCAAACAAACACGAATCATAAATACCATTTACAAGAAACGTACCATTAACCACGTTGTTGTCTGCTTGGGCCTGGCGGGCGTTGATGTTGAAAACTCGCCCACGGGCGGCTTGTTGTGCCGGCTGCTGTTGATGTTGTTGCTGCGCTGGTTGTTGCTATGACTCTTGCTTCACCACTCTGTTCGGGCAGACATTCACGAAGTGGTTAGGATCACCACATGCATAGCAAGCTCTTGCGTGAGCAGCGGGGGTAGGAGCTGCTTGTTGTCCCTGAGGAGCGGGAAATGGAGCTGGCAGAGCAGGAGGGGCTTGAACTTGAGCTTGACGGGGGCCAGTGCGGCAATTTGTGGTAAAGTATCCGTAAATGTTGCAGTGGACACAAAAGCGGCAAGCGATCCCCACTGGATGATGGTAAGTACAAGTAGGGCACAGTGGGTGAGGACCGGTGTACGCATGTTTTGCAGGAGGTGCGTTGGTCACTGGTGCAGTAACTTAGCGGTTTTGGTTCTGCTATTGGACAAGAATAGCATTGAGAGGAGCGGTAGTGACAACACAGTTCTTCTTGTTGTTGTTGTTCTTGCGCTTGCGGCGTGAAGACTTTAAAGCTTGAGGTGAGGCGGTTTCAGCGGTGGGAGTAGCAGAATTAGCGGTGACTTGATGAAGACTTTTGGCGGTGTTCTTGAAGTAACCAGCCCGAGCTCGCTTTTCATTAAACTCGGCAGCGAGCAGGAAGGTCTCCTCAATGGTAGTAGTCTTGGCTGCTTGGGCAAAATCGGCAACACAATCAGGTAAGGCGCGAATATATTTCTTGATTGTGATGTCGGGAGTTGTGACTTGGCCAGGGTAGATTATGCTAAGCTGTTTAAAGCGAGCAGTAAGACCAGCATTGTCGCCACCCTCTTGCTTGATGTGCCAGAACTCGTCTTCCAGCTTCTGGAGTTCATGCGGGAGACATAATTCTTTCATTATGATTTCCTTCAATTACTCCCAAGAAAGTCCATAGGCTACTTCGTTCCCACGCCTGTTTCACTCCGCTGTCCACCATTCCAGTGCCCTAGACTGGAAGACACCAGTTACGTTAACAATGCGAGGTTGTCTGGACATCCGCTTTGTCGAAGAGTGACTTAAATCGAGTCGAACCATTGAAACATTGCGATCGGCTCATCTTCCCCAGTGAAGTCTTTGGGTCCACAAGCTTTAAACTGCTTGAAGCTGAAAGTCACTTTTGGTGAGTCAGTCCTAGATTCCTCAGAGGACTTGCTAGCGATTTCATTAATCTCGCTGATGATTTGCGAAATCACCTTAGCCATTTGCTTAGCGACTAGCGATGCGATGCATTTGTCAGCGTGATTGCGACGAACAGAGCGTGAAGTATGAGATCCGAATGACGACATTATCTGCAACAGACATCGTCATAGGGTTTAGACGATACACTCAATCTCACCACACTGTGTTTAACCAACATACTTATAAAGCTCAGGTACACGATCACTCACGTCATATAGTCACAGAGACACGTACTTCCCGTAGGTACATAAGCACGTAAACACAGAAGCATAAAAGCACATAGAGCACAGAAACACGTAATCTACATAAGCACATATTTCACTAAATTTTGCACGTATTCACCTACATATTTAGCACGTATTCACCTATCTTCCAAAGTTGCAAGAGGCGATCGAGAGTTGCGAATGCGAGTAGCGATAGCGAGTACCATAACATGTGAAAGTCCGCGATTTGTTAGCGTTTTGAGATATAAACAGATGTGCGTGTCATGCGTGTTTAGTAAAGCGATGAGAGGAAAGCGTGAAGTTTCCAAAATCGAAACACATAAACATTTTAAACCACATAAAACACATAAAATTCAACAATCCACAGAGTTAGCGGTTGCAATCTCAGAATCGAACATATAAAACTGCTAAAGCGTAAAATCAGCGATTGCAGCTTGAAAAATAGAATGTCTCGGGCGTGCTAGACTCTGACTACCCAAAGTGATTCGACTATTCTCAAGGACTTCGAGTACACGCATTGGCTTAATATACTATTCTCTCGCCTCAATTCGGGCGAACGACACGCATCCTTTCGGCCATTACGGGACCCTAGTCGTTGGAACCCATCTAGAATTTGGTGAGAGTTTTGTAAAACCAAGATATAGAGCGGAATAAGTCATTAAGATGCGGGTTTCACCCCTAACTTAACAACTTCATTCCTGTTTGTGTGATAATATCACGAGATAGGTCGGGAGAATCGCGTCGAGGTATGGTTTTCACACCTGACTCAACGCAAGTTCACGTGTTTTGTTAATAAAATTGAGTGTTAAGCGAGCGATCTGATTGAGAGTTTGTGGTTTTCACACCTAATCTCGACCAAATCACTCGAATGTTTTCGAAAATCGTGTGTCGTCAGCCTTAGAAAAGGCTGAGTGTTTGCACGAAGCCGTAGTATGCGATGTTCGTGCAAGGTCATGAATTTAGCGAGTGCAAACGAGAGGATAAAGAGTAAGCTCGCGTAAAGCCCCTACCGGGTTCGCACAAGGCGGTCTGTTGGTACTTAGACTATAGACTAGGTCAATTTTAAGACATCGACCCGGACTAGGTCGAGTCTTGCCTAATTCCCTATAGTTATGGCTCTTATACCAATCTGTCACACCCCAACCGATGGCGAAAACATCGGGGCGCGGCACTGAGCGAAACAAATTGTCCAAGAGAATCCATAACAGCAAAAATTACCGAATATTTAACGTTACGCCCCATACCATAACATATTAAGTAACATAGTTATTACAGATATATTGTTCTCAAAGACAAATATTGTTCCGACTACTCATAAAATTATTCGTGGGTTTCTAGACCACCTAAACCTGATTCCATAGCAGCTAGCAAGCAAAAGCATCCTAAACACCTGTCACTTACGTTAAAATAAAGGTCAATACACATAGTGTAAAGGTGAGGATATAAGTTTAATAGTATAATAGTAGCGAAAGCGATTTACGCATAACCAGCATGTAATACATAGAAATGTGAAGCTTGTAGGCTATCGACAATGAAATATGCACAGACATGACTGCGAGTTGTAGAATGCGCAACACATATCACCACTATGAAACGTGAAGAAATACCCTTAACAACCCCTATCCACTACATGTGTCGAGTCCAAACTATAGTACTATCGTTGCTAAGGTGTCAGGCAACAATCACTGTGTAAACATAACATACAAGCATTCATCGAGTAACACGTATAACATGCGAGAGCGGTTAGCGTATAAAAAGTGTTTGCGTTGTGTGATCGATGTGATTTGATATAGGTAACGTATGTAACACCCAAAAGTGCGTTAAGCAAAAAGTGATCAAGTATACTCACAGAGTGTGTTTAGTAAATAAACACAGTTTTGGATTGAAGGGAGCGCTTGAGAGTTAGCCTGATCAGAGAACGATAATGTAAGCGTTGAACAGTGCGTTAAAATGGTGCGTTGAGTGGAACGAGTGACGAATGTTCGTTCGGACGGATGACCGTCCGGACGGTATTCGGTCGGAGGGTTGTCCATTTGGGAAGGATGTGTTTATGTAAGGTTTGAACTTTGAAGTTTTCGTTGTAGCATTTTAAAAAGTATGAAATGTCTCTACACATCAAGTCTCCGGTCGGACGGTGATCCGGACGGATGGTCGTCCGCTCGGATGGTGATCCGAGTGGAGACTGACCTACTTTGAAATTTTGGAAATTAATTAAGTGTTGGAATCACATGTCACCTGGTCGGATAGTCCTTTGATCGGATGGTCGTCCGATCGGACGACTATTCGTTTGGACGACTGATTCGTTTGAAAGTTTGTTGAAATTAGTTAAGTTGAAATATTTTATCGAGACGGTATGACAACGTGCCAAACAACGGATATCTCATCAAGTCCAACTCATCTGATCGGGCGGGAATCACCCCGTTCGATCAGTCTCAGCTGTTGTTGACGGAGTTCATATTCAACCCGTGAATTGGTCGCCTCTTTGATAGAAATCCCTTCTCAGTTCGGTTCTTCCACTACAGTATGAGTAAAGAACCCGAACGAGTCCAGATTTTAACGGTTTTGAGTAAAAAGTGAAAGTTTGTTGAAGAAAAGTTTGAAATACTAGAAAAATGTTTAGATTTAGCCGAAATCAGTGTTTAAACATGTAGAAATCCATCAGGTCTGAACCATTCTTGATGAGATGAGGTCACACTTTGTTGGTGCATATGTCTGTTGACTTCGTCTTGTATCGAGTCATGTAATAGAATTGATAGACCAAGACGCGTAGTACGAACGAAGTGGGAAACAGAGCTGAACCAGCAGGTTCATGCGAAGTGACCAGTTCGTGCGAACTGGCTAGTTCGCACGACCTAGAGCATACTGGTTCATGCGAAGTGGATCATCTATAAATAGGGAGTCTTGTGATTTTATTTGTAACTTCTGATTCCGGTAGCGAAGCTCTGCCGAAGTGTCACCAAGCCTGTAAATCGTTGTGATAACAATACAAACGACAATTAAAGTGATTCTAAGTGTAAATCAAGCTGCTACAACATCAATACGTCTGATTCCGTCTTTCGTATTGATCAAGAACTCTTCTGAATGACTCGTTTGATCGATTCACCGATCCTACACACTTCAATGTTGATAAGAACTCCACGTTGACGTCACCTTAGAATAGCCCGAATCAGAGGATTTCACGGTGTAAATGTGAGATTTGTTGGTGAAATTGATCAGAAAGTGTGTAAAAATCAAGGAAGTACAAGATTTGAGATAAAAACATACAAGAATCGCGAGAAATCGAGAGAAAAGAGGCTGGGAGCGTGCTGGTCGGAGGGAGTTGTCACATCAGTGAACAGTGATGTGACATGTGAGGTATTTATAGGGGAAGGAGGAGAACGGCGGTGCAGAGTAATGGGTTAGATGGCCTTTCGATCAGATGACCATCCGATCGGATGACCATTCGATCGAAGGTTCATTCGATCGGACGGCTCGAGTGAGTTGGTTTCCGACTTTCGTTTTGTGTGTTGAGCGTTGCATTGCGAGTAAGCGATGCGATAGTATTACATATTAGTTACACAAATAACATAACCAACCTAATAATTATAAAAGTAACTTGTATGTCGGGTTACGATGCGATGTGATTGAGTTGCGATTGCGTTTGCGAAAGACATCCCACCATATATATTAAGCATATACAAGTAAAACACATAATAACATACACACGTAAAACAATGTCCATAGCCTGCGATTCGAATTGCGATGTGGTAGCGATGTGATAGCGTTTAGTAGGTTAGTGTTTAGTTACGTTTATCACATTGTTACTTCACATATTAATAAATCGTAAAACAAAATATTGTCAAGCAAAGTATCGATTATCGAGCCAAAGAGTACAAGCAATAATTAAGTCAGAAATGACAGATCTCATTAGCAATCTTTTCTTCTTTGACTTTGACTTTGACTTGTACTTTGAATTTAAAAGTCGGGTTGTTACAACGCTTACCTTAAAACAGATTTCACGCCTCTACCAAAGACGACGCGTCTGTCTCCCAGGGTACAACAGGCGAAGCAGTCTGTACTGCCGAAGATGGCCACGCGCCCAATGTTACACCTGATAATTGTAGTGTTTGAACTTATGGAACAAATAAAGATGTGACGGTGGTGAAATCGAATAGAGAAAACATATCTCTCTAAGTACCTAACACATGGGTCTTCAAGTATTTTTTTTCTTTTCAATAACTCTCCATATATTCATGTAATTTTCTTCTATCTTCTCTTGTATTTTTCTAGATGTTCATTCTTCTCAAATGAGGCACATAGCCTATTATTATACAAGAGTTGAGGATGCGTGAACAGTCTCACTTTATTAGAGACTTAGGGGGTGTTTTTTTTTTTCTTCTAACATCTTCAAGGAGCTAATGTCTATAGGCATGCAGACGTTACCCTTGAAGACTGTTTGTTTTTTTTTCCAAAAGATCTGAAAATGGCTTCTTTCATCTTAAAAAAAAAAAATCTAGGGAACCCTTTCTTAAAACATCTTCATCAAACTCATATACCCTTAAAACAGATCAGAACTCAACAAATCTCCAAACCCTAACTTCTTCCTCCACCTCCGCCACCACAACTAGCACCACCATGGCCACTGCCACCGATTCCGCGAGCGATGGTCGGCCCTTCCTCCCTCCTACCGTCCTCTCTCTCTCCCTCGACAGCTTCCTCTCTCTCGCTCCAAACAATCACCCGTCGCTAAACCCACATCGTCGCCGTCTGTGGGGTTCTGCCACGGCCGCCGTGCGCCACCACCGTCAGAGTTGGCCGACCGCTTTCTCTCTCTTGCTGCTCTCTCTCTTTCCCCGATATTTCTCACTCTCTCGTCGATCTCTCTCTCTCTACAGGTCTCAGATGGGTTCGTGTATAAGGTGGTACAAAACAGCGATGTGTGGTTGGCTTGCCTGAAAAAGAAAACGGCTGGTGTAGTTGCTCATGAATGTATGATGATTTAGTTTGTGCAGACATTGTCTTTTTTAAAAAACAAACAGTCTTCTATTTTCAGCTTGCAGAGCTTCAGACCACATTTTCAGTTGCAGATATGAAAACAAATGAAATCAGCTTGCAGACAGTTTTTGTCTGCAAAAACAAATTAAAAAAACAAACAACACCTTAATTTGAGACATAAAGACTCAAATTAAAAAAACATTAAAACTCTACTTAAGAGTGTAGTCTTTAATTTACCATATGAAGAGTTTATTAATAATTATAATTTCATTAAATTATAATTCACTAAATATCCATTCACCAAATTTCCAACAATATGTTTGGAATTCATATAAGATCTACAAATAAAACTAAAGTTTCCAATATAATCCACATTCAATTAGGGAAATTGAATCCCAATTTTGAGGTATTGTCCGAGTTTAACCAACTCATGCCCGAGTTTGACCAAGTCTGATTAAGTCCTCCCGATTCTGCCGAGTCTTGCCCGAGTTCATACTTTGACCGTGTTGACGATTCTTGTCTATTCCTCTTGATTCCACTAAGTCATGCTTGAGCTTGACCGAGACCAATTCCCGATTACTAAGTTGGTGAAAATGGCTACGGAGGACCTTCAATTCCCAATTCCAAGGCCGAGTCGGTCGAGTTTTACAACAATGATTGTCACATTTAATTTCTTGATTGAATTACTTAATTTATTTTTTTAATGACTAAACTTGCACACCATGATGACCCTGACCTCCCACTACCTTAAACTCTATCTAACTCACCCAAATCATTAGGCTATTTCTAATGGATCTTATTTAATTAGTTATCTTGAAAAAAAATGCTATTCTCCAATAAAAGCAACCTATTGTAGCTTGTAAAGATATCCAATAATATCATGTTTTCTCTCAAAGGTTTGGTTTCACTATAATCGAATTTGTGGTATTTATTTTTTAGTTGTGACAAAATGTTAGATTCTTCTGTAAAAGCCACATGTTATAACCTTGTAAAAAGTGTTCACTCAAAGGTGTGTTTTCTTCCAGATCGGATGTTTATTAAACGTTTGCTAAAACATACAGTTATCTAGCCTTTTTTGCTTCTGCTTTGTGTAATACACTAATTAATACGTTACAAATTACAATTATATCTTTGAGGTAGCTAGTCATCCATGTTCTACGTTTATCAATTTCGATATTTATTAAGCTTAGTTGACTTCAACACATATGTATCGAATACTTGCACGCTTAAAGTATGTATAACTAATATCGTGTTGTGATGAAATGCATCTACATTGTTAGAGCATTTGACTAGGTCTCAGCATTTTTTAAATGCTCACAACTTTGACACACTCTATACAATATAATATTTGTGTAGCTGTACGTATTTTACGGGTCTCTGAAGTGTTTAAATTACATAATGTTCTTTCATACTCAACCCACGTTAGATGTTTGAACAATTCAGACAAAGAAATGTACTTTTTTTTATAATATTATGCAACTAAATAAAAATATATGTATCAAAACTTGCATGATGAAACATATCCAAGAGATACGCGCTCCTTAAAATCATCACTTGAGTTTATTCAAGAGACTCATGCTGTGAGAGTCCCTAATGTAGTAGAACACTGTTAATCTTGAGATCTTTTAAATGATGTAAAACCATGTGACTCAAGCCGCCACCTAGATCCAATAATACGCAGACCTTTCTATTGAAAAATACTTTTGCAGAAGATGCCTTGTACCAGCACCTTCTATCTCTTCGTCACTTTCTTCCGCAATTTAGCTACTAGAATATAATAGGGGAGATGGAAATACTGTTGGATCTGAGTTTGGTATTGATTGTATTTTTCGTTTGAATTAGAATGAAGATGAATGAGTTGTGCAGCGGAATTTAGATGGAAACAAACTTTGCATACAATCAAACGAGAGTATTGCTTTGATCAAACACTTTTCACAAAGAACCGAAAGATTGAATTTAATTTCAACAACGATTACAATGCAATGCTTAATGCAAACTCCCCCTCAGCCAGAGCTCAATGTTTGTTCGTGCAGAGAAGACGATTGTGCAAAGAGCTAATAGAACAGTACAGAGCACTGTTCTATTTATAGGCACTAGCAAACCACTGAACATCTAAGCTGACGTCACCATGAAAGTGACATCTAACCTCCTAACAAACTCTAACCTCTGATCAATACAAATACTGCTATGCTAACTACTACTATTACATTACATTACATAAAGACATAATAAACTACTGTTGCATCCTTCCACTGATGTGAACCCATCAGTACTTATCCGGATCAGCAGAGCTTGACTCAAGGTAGTAGATTGATCAGCAGAGCTTTAGTCTTTCATCAGGTCTTTACTTGAACAACAGTTTGACGGTCAGCATCTTGTATGATCAGTAGATAGGAGGACAGCAGATGTTGAAACCACTTTCAAGGGGAGAGACTTGTATGTAACATCTGCTTATTCTGGATCCACTGCTTTGACCCAGTTTTGGCTTTAATTATCTGTTCCTCTGGTAGGGTTCAATCCCAACAATCTCCCCCTGGAACAGATAATGCCAAAACTCTTCATTATTGTGGAATTTTTATTGCCTCATCAATAGTTCCCTTATTTGCCCTTTAAGTTGTAGTTCAAAGGTTAAGGCATCTGTGTCATCATCATCCCTGCTAAGTGGAAGATCAAGGAGATCCTGCAAATCTTCAAGACTTAGGCCAAGTGCTTGTTCCCTTGATATTTTCTTCACTTCTCCATCAGACCTGAACATAGTCAGTACATGGGTCTGTTTGTTAGTTTCCCACTTTAGTACTTTTGAGCCTGATGGGTTTCTTGGGATATTTTTATTTGAAGAGGTATTTGGTGAAGCTGGCCTATTCATGACTGGCTGAGCAGTACTTGCAATTGTTCCAATTCAAGATCTTCTTTTATCATTAATTTAATGCCCTCTTTTACAACAGCATTTCCAGCATTTAGATCTTGAACTGTTTCAGCACCTGACTGGTTTTGACTCCTTCTTTTGTAGATGGCAGCACCAGCTGGAGCAGTGGTTCTTTTGACTTGCAGCTTTGGTGGTCTTTTTGAGACCTCTGCTTTGGAGTAGTCAGGCCTTTTTGGAACTGTTGGATCTTTCTTTCTAAGTTCCTCCAACTTTTTGTAGGTAGCCCTGACTCTATCTTCTCCCCACTTTGTCACAGAATTCTTTGACCCATAATCAGCTGCTATCAGCTCCTCTTTCATTCTCTTCAACTCTAATACCTTATCAGCTTCAAATTGTTTGAATTTTTCAGGAGGAGTCTGCTTGACCTTATTTTTGATCATTTCTTGAATCCTGGCTGCCTCTTTTTCAAGCTCAGGAATGGTCCAGTTTTTGTACATGTGTTTCTCCCCCTTGTATTTCTTGTAGGTCATGATGTTCTCGATGTAGTCTTTTCTCAAGGACTCATCTGCCCTTTCTAAGATTTGCTGACATACATTTTTGGCAAATTGCTCCATAGCTCTGACCTGTGTGAGTAGAAACTGATAGTTTTGCTGAAATTCTCTATCAGATTTCCCTTGTTTATTTTTGATTGAGATATCCTCTGCTTGCTTGACCTTGAGTTTCAAATATTCTTCAATATTGTTAGGCCTGGGATATCCTTCAACTGATGGCAAACTCCTTTTAGCTGGGTCATCCTCATAGTAGAAAGATTTGATTTCTTCCCTAACTGCAATGAGTTCCAGAGGAAATGAGACACAAGCAGGAGGTAATGGCTTTAGAATTTGAGCTGAAGAGAAAGGCATGGGTTTTGGAATTGTGACAAGTGACAGAGATTTTGAAGATGTTGGTGGTGGAGATGGTGAATCCTCATCTGATATGATAATCCTTCTCCTTTTTAGTTTAGGAGAGGCAGATGATGTTTTGGGTGGATTAGTGGTGGTGATTTGAGTGGCAGTGGTTTGTGATTGACTAACAGCTATTGAAATAACTGGTGTTTCAACCACTGTTGTCATTACAGCAGATGTTGTAACATCTGTTGTCTTCTGCTTTTTGGCAGGAGAAGATAATGGTGAGGTTGTTTTTGGTGGTGATGGTGGTGGTGGTAAGACAGTGGTTGTGGTGTGTGTTGACGTGGTGTGTGCTGAAGTGATAACAAATGTTGAAACCTCTGAAGTACCAGCAGTAGTTGATACAGCAGGGGTTACAACAGTTGTTTGGATGGAGGTTTGATGCTGTTGGCTTTTGGATGGAGGCTTTGGAGTCTGCTTTAGAATTCTGGATGGTTTGGACTTGGGTTTTCTTTTTGGCTTAGGATTTTTAGCATCCTTTGACTTAGAACAACCCTGCGCATACAGCTCCATGTAAGCTCTTTTCTCCTCATTCCACCTTGAAATATCCTTCGCCGCTCTATCCATTTTAACACTTGCTACTCCTTCATCAAGTGCTTCTTGGGTAGCATCAACCTTTTTGCTACCATCTGGCACAGGGATATTTCTGGTCATAGCATCTTTTTCTGGTTCAATGTAGAGACCATCATCTATTCCCTTCTTCTTCCACTCCTGAATTTTCTCCCCCTTTTTGGCATTATCTGGGGGAAGTTGATCAATAAAGAGAACAGTAGGAGGAGCAGTGCCAGTGGTTTCCAATAAATGGGCCTTGATTGCCTTAATGTCTGCTTGAGTGTTCTTGAACCTAGACTCCATGATGTTTCTCAGCTTTTGTACATGTATTTCATGTTGCTGATCTGCCATCTCTTTTTGTTGTTGGAGAAAAGGTTGGAAGAGGTTCCAGAGCTCATTTGTAGCAGATGCTTGTGGTAGAGCAGGTGCTTGAGGTGGAACAACAGTGGATTGCATCTTTTGTACTGTCAACAGCTGTTGCAACATTTCTTTGATATCTGCAACTGAAGTATCCAGTTTATCAACACGTTTCGTCAATTCCAAATATTTTAAACCATCACCTAATTTAATGGGATCATCTGATTTCCCACTAGCAGTGGTTTTATCAGTGGTTGAAGTAGGGAGTGTACTCCAAACATTAACCACTGATGCCCCTTTTTCTTGGTACTGGGGTCTTCTCCCTTCAACACTTGACAATCTTTTGATGTTGCCAGTGGTAAAAAAGAATCCACTGGTAGATGTTAGAGGTGCTATGGAAGGAATTGCCTCCAAGGAAGTCTTATTAATGTAACCACTGTCCAGATGTAAACCAGAGGGTTCAACATTTGTAGTGGCTGCTTCACTTGGAATACCACCAAGAGTTACTTGTAACTCAAGGGGTGTAACCTCCTCAGGGTGTGTTGGTGGGTTAGCAAAGATTGATACATCAGACCCAGTAATTTGTTGAGGCATGTTCTCATTGATAGGTGATTGAGAAGGACTGGTCAGTGCCTGGTTCAAATCAATTGCATCCAACAGAAGTTTAGTTGGTGGGGGAATTGTGGATGTGATGTTTGGTGTAGAAAGAGAATGTGCCCCGGGCACTGGGCTATGGATTATGGAATCGAGTGATTCCAGAGCATCATAATGTAGAGTCCCTATGTGTACAACCTGTCCTTTTTGAGAAGAAGCAGGAGGAGTTTCGGTTATGGGTTGAGATATTTGTACCAACTGCTGTGAGGAAGTAGCAGCAGTGGTTTCTTGTGACTTTTGTGTTGTCACAGGCAATTGCTCTGGTATCTCATCCTCCAGAGTTGCCTTTTTGTTAGGTTTGGGGGGGTTTTTGATTTTTCTTTTTCTGTGGATTTTTGGTGACTTTAGGTGTGGGTTTCAAAGCAGTTGTAGTGCTACTTTGATCACCTTGAGCAGTGGGCTCAGCAGCAGATGCCTGAGGAGCAGTGGTAGCTGCTAAATTCTGCTCAGGCACCTCTGCTTGTGTTTTGCAAGGTGTTGACATTCTTGTAAAGGTTTCAGCAGTTAAGCTGTGCATTTGTAAAGAGTCACCTTGGTTTATTGCAGCAATATATTCCTCACTGAATTTCTTATCAAAATAATAGCTTAAAAACCTTGGAAACAGTAAGAATGATTTTGTTTCAACATTTTTAACCAGATCATTAAAGATTTCCCGAGAATAATTAAGATTTTCCTCTTGAAGAATAACATATCCCAGATTTTGAATCTTTAATGGTATTTCATTAAAAGCAGTGGTTTTGTTTGAAACACACATTAAGAGGGTGTGAAATAAAAATCCTGCTGCAGAAGGGAAGTAACCTTTTTGTAAGGTGTCCGTTTTTACATCTGCATTATACCCTCTTTCCAGAAAATCATTTTTTAACTCGTTTTTGGGAAAAGAAAGTTTACCTTCCTGATCATCGAGTTGAAAGACCTCTGAAAGTGATTGTGGTGTAATCTTGACGGCTTTACCCTTTAGAGAAGAGTTGATGGCTATTACAATGTCTCCTTGTTTTTCAAGGGTTGCATTCCTCCAAAACTCTCTTTGGGTTGTCAAGTAAATTGGTACATCCGCAGTTAACAAAGTTTTATACTTTGATGCGGAGATGATATCAATGATGGAGTTGAAGATATTTGTGTTGCTGGGTTTTGTGAGAAGACCCAGATGATTGTGAGATGGTTTATGTGGAAGTTCAGTGGGTGTTGCCTTTTGAGAGGCTTGTTTTGAAGATGATTTGGAAGTGTGTTTTGTGGATGGTTTCGATTTAGTCATTTTGAAGATGATAATCGAAGAAGATGATGAAGAAATTTGACGAAGAAACTTCTTTGAGAAAAGAATTTTTGAGAATTCAATTCGACAGTAAAACCCTATTTTGGTGTGAAGTGGGGGTTTTATAGAGGAAAAAGTGAAGGCTGGCGTGGCAGCGGTTACAAAAGTACTGACCACTATGTACTGCCCACATGCCAACCTCTGATGAAATGAAGGACAATACTTTTATGAAAGATACTGATGAAGGCAGTGGTTACAACGGTAAAATAGATGCAGTGGATGATTTTTACTATCAGTGGATAGCATATCAGTGGATAAGACACTTCTTTTGAACAACAGAGGTTGTCAAGGAAATGAGAGGACAGAGGATGGCTTTCAGTAGTGGACAAACTTTGAAGTAGAGCAGACTTTTGAACAATCAGTGGTTATGGCAGACTTTTAAGGATTTTAATGAAAACTTCATTTTTAGCTATTTTTAAGGATGGATTTTTGACTTTCTGAAAGCATTTTAATGCTTTTACTCATAGAAAAACAAGATGTTGCTTGTTATTCCATGTTTAGCATGCCAATCCTAGAGACCAAGCTTTCAAAGGTGGCAGTATCTAATGCTTTTGTGAGCACATCTGCCAGCTGGTCTTTAGTTGGAACATGATGCAGAGAAATCAAACCTTTTTCGTAGCAATCCCTCACAAAGTGATGTCTGATGTCGATGTGTTTGGTGGTTGAATGGGAAACTGGATTTTTGATGATATTTTCTGCTGCCTGGCTATCCAACATGAGTGGTGTCTTTAAGGCAGTGATACCAAAATCCAGCAACTGATTTTGAAGCCATAGGTGTTGGGCTGTACAGCTTGCAGCAGCAATGTATTCAGCTTCAGCAGTGGATGTTGAAACAGCTGCTTGCTTTTTGCTTTTCCATGAAACTAAGCAATCACCTAGAAATTGGCACCCTCCTAATGTGGACTTCCTTGTGGTGTTACATCCAGCAAAGTCACTGTCTGAAGATCCTGAAAGCTTGATATTCCCATTAGCTGGATACCAGATACCAAGTGTGGGAGCACTTTTTATGTATCCGAATATCCTTTTGACCGCAATAAGGTTGGATTTTCTAGGGGCTGATTGACTCCTTGCACAAACACATGTTGCAAACATGATGTCTGGCCTAGATGAAGTTAGATACAATAAAGACCCAATCATGCTTCTATATAGAGTTTAGTCAATCAGCTTATCCTTTTCATCAGACATGACAAGCTTATTTGTTGCCACGGGTGTGCTGCATGGTTTACAATCATTCATATCAAATTTGTTTAAAAGTTCTTTTGCATATTTGCTTTGATGAATGAAAGTACCATTTTGCATTTGCTGAACTTGGAGACCAAGAAAGCATTGCAGCTCACCCATTGCACTCATTTCAAACTCAGCTGTCATGAGTTCCCTAAACTCTTCACACATTGTATTACATGTGCTTCCAAAAATAATGTCATCCACATAAATTTGGACAATCATTAAATCCTTTCCTCTCCATTTTAGAAACAGTGTTTTGTCAATGGTACCTCTTTTGAAACCATTTGAGAGTAAAAAGGTGGAAAGAGTTTCATACCAGGCTCTAGGTGCCTGTTTCAGGCCATACAAGGCTTTGTTTAACCTGTAGACATGATCTGGATAAAATGGATCCTCAAAGCCTGGAGGTTGACAGACATACACCTCTTCTTGAATTGTACCATAGAGGAAAGCACTTTTGATATCCATTTGAAACACCTTCATGTTGTGGTTGACAGCAAAGGCCAGGAACAGTCTTATAGCTTCCAATCTTGCTACAGGGGCGAATGTTTCATCATAATAAATCCCATATTCCTGTCTGTAACCTTGAACCACAAGCCTGGCTTTATTCTTGACAACAATACCCCTTTCATCAGTTTTGTTTTTGAAGACCCACTTTGTGCCGATGGGGCTAACCTCTTCTGGCAGTGGTACAAGCTCCCATACTTGTTGTCTTTTAAACTGTTGGAGCTCCTCTTGCATGGCTTCTACCCAGCTGTTGTCTTTCAGTGCCTCTTGGTACTTGACTGGCTGATGAAGTGATAGAAAACTAGCAAAAAGACAAATGCTTTGGGTTTGGCTTCTTGTGAGCACCCCTTCATTGATGTTGCCAATGATTTGGTCAGGTGGATGAGATCTCAAGTAGATTAAATCTCCTTGGTATGGAATGATGGCATTTGTTGGTGAAGGCTGCAAATGTGTATCATCTGAGCTAACCACTGCTGGTGACTTTGATGACCCAGCAGTGGCTTCAAAAGGTGGTGGAATGGGAGGTAATGAAGTGGACACATGCTGACTTTTATCCACTGTTAGGGGACTTTTGTCAGCAGCGTTTGAGGATGTGGAAACAGTGGTTGATGGGCTACTTTGGTCAACAACTGTTGAGGTAGCAGTGGTTGAGCTTTGACAGCTGTTTTGAACATCTGATGCTCTTCCCATTTTGACAGACTTTTGAGGGATGATGATTTCATACCCATAGTCTGGTGTTGAATCCTCTGATGGACCTGCACTGTTAGTCTTGACAACAGTATTTTCAAAAGTAAATTTTTCAAGATCAAACAGATCTGCAGGATTTGCTGGGATTTTCATTGATGAAAGTTCATTGAACTTTACATTCAAGGTCTCCTCCACTGCCTTGGTCCGTGTATTAAACACTTTGTAGGCCTTGGCAGTGGTTGTGTATCCCAGATGATAACCACAATCAATTTTGGCTGCAAATTTTGAAATGGAATCTTTTAAGTTCAAAATAAAGCATGGGTAGCCAAATACCTTGAAGTATGAGATCAGTGGTTTGATTTTATACAAAATTTCATAAGCAGTATTTTTGTGCCTAGGGTTTATTAAAACTCTGTTTTGGACATAGCAATCAGTGTTTACTGCCTCTGCCCAAAAAGTTAATGGCAAACCTGAATCAGCAAGCATGGTTCTGGCAGCCTCAATCAAAGTTCTGTTCTTTCTTTCAACTACCCCATTTTGCTCTGGTGTTCTAGGGATGCTGTATTGCCTTACAATCCCTTTCTTCACACAGAAGGCATCCAACTCCTTATTTTTGAATTCTGTGCCATTGTCACTCCTGAAGACTTTTACTGGAAGGTCAAATTGCTTTTCAACCGGTCTCACAAAGTCTTGCAAAATGCCTGCAGTCTCATCTTTTGAGTGTAAAAAGAATGTCCATGTAAACCTAGAGAAGTCATCAACAATAACCAAACAATATCTTTTCTTCTTGAGACTCATGACTTGAACTGGGACAAACAAATCCATGTGCAGCATTTGTAAACACTGGGTTATTTTGGACTCTTCAATGGACTTAAAAAATCTTTTATGCTGTTTTCCTTTTAAACAGGAAATACAGTGCTCAGAACATGAAAACAATTTTTGTTGTAAGCCTCTTACCAAACCATTTTTTGAAATTTCAGTGATTGTCTTAAGATTTGTGTGCCCTAGCCTTCTGTGCCAAAGTTCTGTCTCTTTGTTAGAGGCAGCTGAGAACAGACAGGCATCAGCTCTGGGACACTCTTTTGACATATCAACAACATAAACATTGCCACTTCTTTGAGCAACAAGTTTTGTTTGACCAGTTTTTATTATTGTTTCAATCTTTTTGACCATTTCTGGTCCAACAATCCTACAACACTCCTTTGTGAAGAATGACCCATACCCCTTGTCACTCATTTGTGATACACTCAGGAGGTTGAATTTCAGACTGTCTATCAGATTGACATTTTCAAATTTTACATTGCTAGATTGTACTGTACCAGACCCCAGAACTTTCCCTTTACTGTTATTCCCAAAGGATATATCACCCCCTCCATGAATTTTGAAATCTTTAAGTAGGGCTTTACATCCAGTCATGTGCCTGGAGCCTCCACTATCTACATACCAAAGGCTATCAAAGCATGCAGAAGCTCCCTGCACATGTAGTAAAAGGATTAGTTCATTAGGGTCTCCAAAGCCAATAAGGCTTTGGATGGGGTCTCAACAGTGTCTGGGATGGATGCACATTGATGGATAGTGGTTAGGTCAGGGTTTAGGACTATTTCTTGCTAACCACTGTTAGGGGTCTTAACCAATCACCTGTTGGTACCCAAAAGGATGCCTGTTCACTTTAGGTTTAGAGGGCCTTTTGTAGGCCTCATAAACGTGTGGAACCCTAGGGTATGGTGGTTGTCCCTTACCTCTTCTATATTGATTGGCAGGGGGTGCATCAGTAACCTGAACATCTCTTTTAATAGATGTTTGGTTCAGCTGTTTTGTGACAGCTGTTTGAACTGGCACAAACAGTGGTTGGTTTTTAGTGAATTTGACAGATGATGTTGATGGACTCAAGGATGTTTTAGCAATGTACTCATTCTTTTTCACATCAAAGTTTTTGAGATACACACATGCTTGAGTTTTGTGGTTTGTTTTACCACAGACGATGCAGCTTTCAGCAGGAACAATGACACTTGTTTTGTTCAAATCATAAGCTTTTAAATGGAAACAGTCTTTTGTTAGATGATTCCTTTTCTCACAAAATTCACAAAACAAGTTATTGATCTTTTCTTTCTTCTTTCTCTTTTCGGACTCCTTTGCAATAGAGGTTTTAACCTCTGTTGGAACGTCCTTTAGTGGAATGGCTTTAGCTTTTGGAGCTTTAACACCATCAGTGGATGTAAAGTCCATGGGCTTGAAATTTTCAAGAATATCACACTCATCAGACCATGTTGGTTTAAACTGATATTTTAAAGCTCCTCAAAAGTAGAGGATCCCATTGGTCTGTCAAGTGTGATTTTGTTACCAAGTTTATCAGTGATTTTCACTTCTTGGCCATTCTTGTTTGTGGGGATGAACTCAGTGGTTACATCAGTGGTTAGAACAGATTTTTCAACAACAATGTTTTCATCATCATGTTTTCTATAACCAATACCAAATTTCACATTGCTTTTAATCTGTTTTTCAAGCAATAACTCATATCCTTTGCAGGATTCCACCCATTTCTCACATGTGATTTGGGTGGACTCTAACTCATTTTTGCAAACTTGGTATTTTTCTACCATAGTTTGGAGTTGAGTTCTGGTTATGTTCTGCTCTTCTTTCAGACTGCTGATCTCTTTTTCCTTTTCAGTCAATTTGTTTTTAAGTTCTTTTAAAGATCTTTCAAATTTGACTTCATCAGTTAAGATTTTATCCCGAAGGTTTTCATTTACCTCTTTGATGTTAGCAAAAGCAATAATGCAATTGTCAGAACACAGTTTTTCAAGAACTTGTGGAGATACCTTGGCAGCAGCCATCATTGCACAATCACATTGATGATTTTCTTCATCATCAGCTCTAACTTCTTTCTCACCTGCTTTCTTCTCTTCCTCTTCTTCTTTATCCTCTTCGGACCATGGATCTGTCAGTGGTTCAATCAGGGTTCCTGAACTTTCTCCCAGCAGTAGTTCACCAGCCACAGCAGTAACCACTGCTTCAGTCACTTCATCCACTGTTTCTGCACTTAGCTGTTCACCTTCAGTTTCAATCCCCTCTGGTATTGACTCTAAAACCATCAAACAAAATTCATCATTAGAAGGTTCATCAAAAGCATAGAGTGCAAAATTTTCATCACCAAGCTCATTAGGCATGCTGCTCCAGTCAACAAAGCCTTGAGTGAAAAAGCTTTGCTGATCTGGTTGTACCACTGCTGGAGCAGCTATTTGAGGTGCAACAAGTTGCACTTGTGCCTGGGGGACAGGGGTTTTAACGTACTGAATTTGTGGAACAGTAGTTTGGACATAATGCACAGGCACAAGGGTAGCAGCATAGTGAGCAGTGTTAACATGAGCTGCAGGGGTATATTGGGTATAGTGAACAGTGCTTTGATTTTGTGGTCTAGGGTTTGAGCTGGGATGAGTGATTATAGGACCAGTTGTTTGACTCCTGCATTCCCTAGCAAAATGACCTAGCCTATTGCAGTTGTAACACTTGATTTTCGATTTATCTAACCCAACCCTTAAATTCCCATGTAACCCTGGGAATTTTCTCCCTGTTCTTTTATAGAATTTGCTTGTTCTTACACTAAGCAAAGCCAATTGATGCAGAATGTCCATCTCTTCTAAGTCAGTGGGATCAAAGTGTTGCAAATCATTGAGTTTAAAACACAAATTATCTGACATCTGGTTTTCGCTATTTGCAGTAAAAGCATAATTTGCTGAGTGAGGATCAGGGTTGTTAAAATTTCCACCAGCAGTTATATCAATAAAGTGATCATAACCCTGATCCTTACCACTACTACCAGATTCTTCCTGACCAAAAAGAGCTGTGCTACCGAATGAATAATCATCAGTAACTTTGCCAGACTCTTGCAACTTCTTTTTCTGGTTCAACTCCCTTTCATAGGTCAGGAGTTTACCATGAAGTTGGGTCAGGGTCAGATCTTTGAACTCAGCAGAGTTTCTAGTGACAAAAGCTATGGTGTCCCATTTTTCTGGTAGCGACCTAAGGAACCTGCTATTTTGAGTTGAATTTGGAAAAGTTACTTTAACAAGCCTTAGTTCACTAATGAGACAACTGAACCGCTCAAATTGCTGAGTCAGTGATTCTCCCCTGATGCGACAACATGTTTCATACTGCTGATTCAGAATTTCCCTATTGTTTTCAATGACTTCTTCTGTCCCTCCAAACTGTTCCTTCAACGCATCCCATAGCTCTTTGGCACTGTTACAATGTAACAGTCCAGCATAGATCTCATTGGGTAATGCAGATGCTATGATGCTAAATGCGTTGGCATCGAGTTCGAACTTTTGAAAATCAGTTTCAGTATAGTTTTCATATGGTTTTGGTACGAACTTCTTTGGATCCTCAGCACTTGGCACCATAGGAACATGGGGACCAAAAACAACAGACCTCCAACATCCAGTGTTCTGTTGAGCAAGGATGTGACCCATCCTTCTCTCCCAGATGTTGTATTCATTACGTTTAAGCATGGGTGGTTTAAAAAGTGAGCCAATGTTATTCTTATCATCTTGTGATTGTGACGTCATCCTGGTTGTTTTACAGGCACTGATTAATCAACTTTAATGGTGATTAAACCTTGCTATGTTTTTCAACAAAAACGAACAAACTATCGATATCAACGATTTTGAGCTGCACTATTTATGTCAAAATGATTGTTAAATCAATTTTGACTGTCCAGGCTCTGATACCAATTGTTGGATCTGAGTTTGGTTTTGATTGTATTTTTCGTTTGAATTAGAATGAAGATGAATGAGTTATGCAGCGGAATTAAGATGGAAACAAACTTTGCATACAATCAAACGAGAGTATTGCTTTGATCAAACACTTTTCACAAAGAACCGAAAGATTGAATTTAATTTCAACAACGATTACAATGCAATGCTTAATGCAAACTCCCCCTCAGCCAGAGCTCAGTGTTTTTTCGTGCAGAGAAGACGATTGTGCAAAGAGCTAATAGAACAGTACAGAGCACTGTTCTAATTATAGGCACTAGCAAACCACTGAGCATCTAAGCTGACGTCACCATGAAAGTGACATCTAACCTCCTAACAAACTCTAACCTCTGATCAATACAAATACTGCTATGCTAACTACTGCTATTACATTACATTACATAAAGACATAATAAACTATTGCTGCATCCTTCCACTGATGTGAACCCAGCAGTACTTATCCGGATCAGCAGAGCTTGACTCAAGGCAGTAGATTGATCAGCAGAGCTTTAGTCTTTCATCAGGTCTTTACTTGAACAACAGTTTGACGGTTAGCAGCTTGTATGATCAGTAGATAGGAGGTCAGCAGATGTTGAAACCACTTTCAAGGGGAGAGACTTGTATGTAACATCTGCTTATTCTGGATCCACTGCTCTGACCCAGTTTTGTCTATAATTATCTGTTCCTCTGGTAGGGTTCAATCCAAACAAATACTATAGATTTTTTATATCAAGAATGTTGTCCCAAATAACAAAGATGCGTTAATATACAAATGTTATCTAGAAGATACTTAATCTCTTTCATTAACAGAGTTAGACCTCTAGACTTTCTAACCAGCACATATCCTTGGGCACTTCCGGAAGACTGCGTTCAAGTGTAAGCATTTCTAAATGCCATAAACCACAAATCTTGCAAAAAAAAAAGTCTCAAAATTTATGCAAGCACATAGACCAAAAGAAATAAGCTTCTTTTCCACTCAATGAGGGTAGGGATTCATGATAAAAACACCTCAAGATTAGGAGTCAACTTAAGGTTAAGGTTACTAACGTTAGAAGATTTGAGTTTTAGGGATCTAAGCTTAGGATATTCAACAGGCATATGGAGTTCTTCAAAGTCATAACAATCTTCAATGGATAACAACTCAAGATTTGGAGTCAACCCAAGGTTAAGGTTACTCAACTTAGCAGATTTGAGCTTGAGGGATCTTATCTTTTCACATTCAACAGGCATATGAAGTGTTACAAAGTCATAACAATATTCAATAGATAACGTCTCAAGATTTGGAGTCTGCCCAAGGTTAAGGTAACTCACATTAGATGATTTAAGTTTGAGGGATTCGGGCTTTCTACATATAACGGGCATATGGAGTTCTACGAAGTCATAACAGTCTTCAATAGATAGCGCCTCGAGATTCGGAGTCAGCCCAAGGTTGAGGCTACTCACCTTAGAAGATTTGAGTTTGAGGGATTTGAGATTTGGACACTCAACAGGCATATGAAGGTCTACAAAGTCATAACAGTCTTCAATTGATAACACCTCAAGATTGGTAGTCATCCCAAGATTAAGGCTACTCAATTTAGAACCACCTAGTTTAAGGAACTTTAGCTTTGGATATACAATGTCCATGTGGAGTTCTAAAAAGTCATAACATCCTTCTAGATTTAACGTCTCTATACACGGACACTCATCTGGCATGTCGAGTTCTAGAAAGTCTGAACATTCTTTTAGCTTTAATGTCTTCAGATTTGGAGTCATCCCAAGTTCAAAGGTACTCAAATTTGAGTGATCGAGATTAAGGAATCGGAGATTATTAAGAACCCATCATAAAGAGAAAAAACAATGAATATCAGCGCGATGACAATGTAAAACAGAATAAGGATCCAAGTAAAACAACCAATCAAAAATTATTCTACCTTTCTTTTCTTCCACACTCCGTAGCTGAGAGATATTGCTCCAAACAATTTCAATGTTTATGAGCTTATTCACTTGAAATGTGTTAGGTAAACACCTAAATGGGTAACAAGGCTAGTGTAGAGATTCTAGAGTATTTGGTAAGTATGGGCCAACTTCATCAAATTCCCATCCCACACCTCCATCATGTTGGATAATCTTGATGGTCGGGTCAAGCCGGGTCATTGAAACAATTTGAAACCGGGTTTCGCATGAATGGGTCAGATGGGTTGTTGAAGAATTGGTCATGTTTGACCGGAAAAGGAGGAGTTGAACGTGGGAATGTAAACGTTGGGAGGTGGCTGATTTTATGGGATTTAATTTTAGCATGTGGTTATAAATAAGGGCTAGTATATTTTTACTTAATGTACTCTCGAACTTTCAGTAAGAAGTATTTGAAAGCAACAAATTAACTTTTGAAACCAATAAATTTCTTCTGAACGTGAGTTTTCTTTGAGTGTAATTGGGGTCTGAACCAACATTTGGTATCAGAGCAAGGTTGAAGAAGGAGGCCGTTTTGAGAGTCGTTTAGAGAGCTCATTTTGAGAGTCGTTTAGAGAGCTCGAGAAAGTAAAAGGCAGCAGCCTTGGGCTGTAGTCGCCGGAAAGAACGAAGAAGATAGGGTTTTGATTAACCCTAAGAAAGCATGAGGAAGAAAGTAAGAGGTGTTCCATGTGAATCGCAAAAGAAGACCGAAGTAAGAGACGCGTCGGAGAACCGTGCTCAGAAAGCGAGTTCTGGCGTTAGACCGAAAGACGAGCCGCAAAAGATCGGAGGCAACTAGACCGAGAGAATGAAAGAAAGCAGCAAGGGTAGTAATTTTTGGTCGATTAACAGCAGCGTTTTGTGGCAATGATTATGGTCAAGAAAGTGAAAGAAAGTAGCGGAAAGGGTGATCGTGATATTGTAATTATCACAGAAAGAAAGAAGCAGCCAAGTAGACACCTTAGCTATACTTTACAACCTTTCGAAAAAATGAAGCACACAAGCAAGCACCTGGGTTAATTACGGCCGCCATTGAAGAAAGAAAGGAAGAAAGCATCACTTGAATTAAATTAATCAGGAAGGGTGCTGATTAGGTTGAAACCATGACCGAGAAGGCAACAGGTGACCACTTAAAACATGGTGTTGATTTCGAAAGGTAGTATATATAGTTCGGGTGTTATAGCAGCAATATGAAAGAGGAACGCAAGCAGCAAGTTGTAGGTTTAATCAGAACGAACACAAGCAAGAAAGAACGAAGAGGCACCACACGAAAGAAAGAGGCCGGCGTCGCTTAGCAAGAAAGAAAGAAGGCCTCGCAAGAAAGTAAGAAAGATACTGGTGTGGTAAGAAAGAAAGTGCAAGCATCGGGAAAAAAGAAGAAAGAATAGGCATCGATTAGAAAGAAAGAACGAAATCGACAGCCCGAAGAAACAAAGAAATCCGAAAGTTAGCAAGAGACCGGACCCGTGTGGTTCGTATAGCAAGAGCAAGACCGAACCTTTGTGGTTTGAGTAGCAAGTTAGCAAGAAAGATGATTCGAAGCAAGTAAGAACGAATTCGAATCAAGCAAGAACGCAACAGTTTAGCAAGAAACCAGGTTCCGGTTATAGCAAGTAAAGAAAGCACGAATGCAAGCGAGAAAGGAGTACCAAGAACCGAGATCAAGATTATGGGGGTGAATGTTGGATAATCTTGATGGTTGGGTCAAGCCGGGTCATTGAAACGGTTCGAAACCGGGTTTCACATGAATGGGTCAGATGGGATGTTGAAGAATTGGTCATGTTTGACCGGAAAAGGAGGTGTTGAACGTGGGAATGTAAACGTTGGGAGGTGGCTGATTTTATGGGATTTAATTTTAGCATGTGGTTATAAATGAGGGCTAGTATATGTTTATTTAATGTACTCTTGAACTTTCAGTAAGAAGTGTTTGAAAGCAGCAAATTAACTCTTGAAACCAATAAATTTCTTCTGAACATGAGTTTTCTTTGAGTGTAATTAGGGCCTGAACCAACACTTCATCCGCGTAAAGAAATCTAAGTTTCGTCATCCTTTCACTACTAGAAAAATTAAAATTTCTGACACCATTTTCCGTAGGAAATGCATCACAACTCACGATTTTCTACGAATTTGTGACGAAATGCATATGTAGGAAAACCACTCGTAGGAAATTGGTTTCTTACGCATTTTCTACGCATTTTCCTACCCATTTCTGACAGAAAAGGGCTGTCACAAATTGCTACACATTTTCTACGCATTTTCCTACCCATTTAACGGAAGTTAATTTTTAATTTTTGCTACACAATTGTCACGAAATTTAATTTTCTACGAATTTGTGACGAAATGCATATGTAGTTAAACCACTCGTAGGAAACTGGTTTCTTTACGCATTTTCCTACCTATTTCTGACAGAAAAGGGCTGTCACAAATTGCTACACATTTTCTACGCATTTTCCTACCCATTTAACGGAAGTTAATTTTTTATTTTTGCTACACAATTGTCACGAAATTTAATGTTTTTTCTAGTTTTATTTTATTTATAAAACATCCGAGAGATCGGATACAAAAGCAAATAAAACTAAAAACTACAAAAATTCAATAACATTAATCATAAATTTATACAAATTTACAAACAAATCTGAATCGCATCCCAAATCGAAATCTAAATCTGAATCGCATTCACAAATTTACAAACATAAATTTATCTTGGGCATAACTTCAAAGCCATCCGAACCCAAATCTGAATCGCATTCCCAATCGAAATCTAAATCCAAATAGCAACTAAAAACAAGACCAATAAATGGATTATAAAATAGATATAAGCACGTGCACTCCTTGTTCCACATGAATGAATCTTCAAACCACCAGCATGATCCATTTATATGCATAAGAACATGCATGGCTCAAACTCTATTCATGCTTCCTGTTGTGAGAAGGCTTCGACCCATAACAGTCGGTCGGAGATAAAGACCGCCGCCGTGAGCCGGAAAAGGGGGAGCCGAAGGGGCTGTGGCTTTGAAGCTCGAAATCGGAAGGGGGAGTCGAAAGGGCTGTGAGCCGGAAAAGACCGCCGCCGTGAGCCGGTTTGGGTGTGGTGAAAGCTCGAAATCGGAAGCAGATTTGGGTGTGGTGAAAGCTCGAAATCGGAAGCAGATTTGGGTGTGGTGAAAGCTCGGAATCGGAAGCAGGTTTGGGTGTGGTGAAACCCCAAATTCGTAACCTGCAAATCTAGTTTTCCGGCACGACCTATAGAGCAGATTTGGGTGTGGTGAAAGCTCGAAATCGGATTCACAGAAGATCGAAGATGCAGGGTTTGGTTTGAGCAGATTTGAGGAGATGGAGAAGATAAGATGCAGGGGTTTGGTTGCGTAAAGTTGAACTGAACTTTGAAGGGTGGTATTTTGATATTTGTGGGTTTAAGGATTTTGTGTTTCTAGAGGTATTTTTAAACCGTTGGATTGAAAATTAGGTGAGCAATGGACCGTAGGATGGTGATCCTTGTGAAGTTTAACTAAAGCTTTTGATTGGCTCACATTAAAAGTGTAATTATATCAATTACTTGTATTATTATTAACTAGTTAATTAATGAAAAAATATTATTATTATTATTATTATTATTATTATTATTATTATTATTATTATTATATCAATTTGTTTTTATAAATCACATTAAAAGTGTAATTATATCATTTTTTTAAATCTCACTTAAGTATAGAGTACAACTACTCAATGCATCAACATGTTGATAATTTATAATGTATAAATATGTTTCGTTATTTGAAGAAACACTAGATAAATGGTCGGAACCGAAGTATCTAGGGGGTTTGAATCCGCATAAAAGGGTTAGCTCTCTCTCGGTTGATTCAGTTGCAGCTGAACTTCTTCTCCGGTGATTCTGCAAAAAAGAACACCGTTAGCCTCGCCAAGGGGAGAAGAGGGTTCTCTCCTTGACCCGACTCCGGTGTGAGAATAAGTATTGGTAGTGGAGAAGAGAAGGTATTTGAGAAGTGAGTGTGATCTGAGTTTATACCTGAACAGTTCTCTTATTTATAACCGGGAGTTTGGGAGGGAAAACCTGTTATTGAAAAGATGACGGGAGATGCTAACGCCGTAGCGGTTATATTTTCTTCCGTTAAGTTCTTTGATTCAATCGTCAAGTTGTCTCGATCCGATGTGAATGCACACGGATCGTGGTTTGATCAATGGCTGGGGGATTGCCAAGTGGAAAGTGATTAAGTGGAGATTACTCTCCAATTGCATGCCTTCGTTGTGATTCCAGGGTTGCTTGTGGTGATGACACGTGTCCAGACGGTTATAACCGTCTGGGTGGTGCACGATTGTATTCTTTCTAGAAGATTACTGCTGTAATCTAGTGTGGCACCTTACTGTGTGGAGACCACTGAATAAATCCTAAGTCTAAATTATCCAGGTCTGGATATTTAGGCGGAAGTGTTAACCTCAGGATTTTCATCCTTTGCTTATTGGGAGAAGGCGCAAGATTTATGTTTTCCTTTGGGCGCGCAACTATAGATTTGCTGACTGTTTTCTCCCTTTTATAATACCAGTGCGCGGCCGCGCAAGGCTAAAAGGTCAAAAGGCCAGTCTGTGGTATGGTCTTAAATACTTATCATGAGGTTTTTGGGACCTTACCCCTTCATTATTCTTTTTATTTACAACTATCAAATAAGCTTTAATTATTAATTCCAAAACATACTTACAAAAATTAAATGTATTATAGTTATATAATAATTAGGGCTGCATACGAACCAAACGTTTTATATGGTAATAATAAAATATGGTAATAATAAAACTAGTTGGTTATTTAAGAGTTGGTTATTTACCACATGCCTCCATCACGTGTTTATATGGTTATAATAAAATATGGTAATAATAAAACTAGTTGCCTCCACTGAGTCTGAACCAATCCACTACCACTACTGCCGTCTTTGACCGGCTGAGTTGAAGAAGCTTGATATTGACCAGGTTAACAATACATATGTATAACACGGGTATACACAGATTGACCCGCGTTAAATCTGACCTGAACCGAACCGTGACCCGAGCCGAAACAAAACCGGAACCGTCATGAAGCTGATGTCATCTATTTTAACCAAACCTGAATCGATCTGGAAGTATCCGAACTACCAACATTACCAACAACAGCAAATCGTCTTCACCATCAAAACCAAACCGTTAAAGTAGCCGGGAAAAACGTCGAAGGAACGGTTCCTACACAATAAATTTTCCATCACAAATGCGTAGCTAGTTGCTACACATTTCCTACACAATATGGTAATAAATTTTCCATCACAAATGCGTAGCAAGTTGCTACACATTTCCTACACAATAAATTTTCCATCACAAATGCGTAACTAGTTGCTACACATTTCCTACACAATATGGTAATAAATTTTCCATCACAAATGCGTAGCAAGTTGCTACACATTTCCTACACAATAAATTTTCCATCACAAATGCGTAACAAGTTGCTACACATTTCCTACGCAATAATTAATAATAATGCTGATTAAACATTAAAATATAATCTAAGTATAATAATAAATAATTCGTCATAAATGCGTAGCAAGTTGCTACGCATTTCTGACGCAACAATTAATATTTAAATGAATTTAACATATAAATCTAATTCCAACAAATAAATAATGGTTCCGTCGGATATGCGTAGCAAGTTGCTACGCATTTCCTACACAATACTTAGAATTAGTATATTTGTCACTATTGTGTCACAAATTGCCCAAAAAAATCAAGGTCTTTTTTCCGTAGGAAATGCGTAGTAAATGTGTCAGAATTTGCGACGCATTTTTTTGCGTAGGAAATTTCCGTAGCAAAATAACCACTTTTCTAGTAGTGTTTTAAGACCTTTCATAAATATAGCTGGAATTTTGTATACTCTAATTTTATACCTCTTATTGCTTCAGTTCCCTGAAAATAAAAATAAAAAAGCTGACATGAATTTTTCGTCATATCAAATAAAAAATTTGTTAGCTTACAGACCACCTCACAAAAAAATGAAACTGAACCTTACCAATTCATTAATCAATATATCTTCAATTTCCTCCTCAATCCATAATCGGTTATGTTTATTAGGCTCATCAGGGTGCAAACGACGAACAATATTCTTACCCATTTCTTCTAAATGGTCATGCAAGAGCAAACGATCAGCCTTAGATGTAGTCAACAAAGATTTCTGCTGAAGAACCCTTAAACCAAATTCAGCATGAAAGCCTCAACTTTCAAGTATTCTGATTGCTTTCTTCCTTTTCATACCCTTCAGTAGACATGCAACATCCAAAAATATTTCTTTGTGATCATTCTCAATATTGCATAGTTCCAATTTCTCCGACGTTTACTGCAACCGAATTGTTTTTAGTCTTTCTAAGGCATCTATCCATTCACGCTCATTTCTACCACAAAGATGTGAACCCAAAACTTTGATTGTTAAAAGAAGACCATCCGCATAATGCACAACTTAATTTTCCTGATAGCTCTTCATACCCTTGAAGTGGAATCTCCCTCCCAAATGCATACCTACTGAAGAGGCAAATTGCTTCCTCATGTGATAACATATTGGCATCATGAATGAGGTTCACTCGGTGTGCTGTCAACACTTGCTCATCTCTTGTTGTAATCATCTACATCATCCAGAACTACAAGAGCCTTTCTACATATCCATCATCCTTTTCATCTTATTTCTCCTGTCAGAAACACTTTTTACAACAATGCTTTGATCATTTAACACATATGAAAGAACCTGTTTTTGCAATTCCTTCAAACCAGACAAAGAGCCCTTTGAAACTTCTCTGACATTCTCAACAAAACTTACACCTTCAAACCAAATGGATAAATGATCAAAAACAGTTGTTGCCAAAGTCGTCTTCGTCCAACACCTCCCATTCCCTTAATCCCTACCATCTAAACACCATCAGAACCAATCTCTAAAGATGAAACTATCTTCTTTACCCGAATCTCCATCCCTATTAAGTTCTCATCAAAGCTCAAATTGTTGAAATATAGCTTTGGTAAAATTTCTTTCATAAGTTTTTCGATAAACTTAGCTTCATGCCTGTGTTAAAGAAGATTTAAATTAGATATACACATGTTTCGTGTTAGAAGAAACATAACTAAAGAATATAAGATGAAGGAATAACCCATCAACAGTGTTCTTCAATTCCCACGCAGCCAGACCTCTTGCTTCTTTCAGAGCATCTCCACATCCCAAAAATCTCTTTCTCTACATGATTTGCAAAGGTCATTCCAACTGCCCCACTTTGGTTACAGATTTCGGTGGGTTCCACATCATAGAAAACTGGGTAAGTGGTATGCTCTAGTGTTTTGTGGCACTCCATAATCTTAACGAGCTTGTCTAGGCACCATGTTGATGATGCATAGTTCTTGGAGAAAACAATGATGTGAAATTTCAATTTTTCAATGGATCTTACGAGCTGATCATTGATCCTTTCTCTTTTCTCGATTCTTTCATTATCTTTGTAAGTGGTAATTCCTTTCTGCTGAAGAGCATGATAAAGATTATCAACAAAGTTCTTGCGGGTGTCTTCAGCCTAAAACTCAAAAAAAAAAAAAAAACATCATACTTGAACCTCTTTTGAATGGTTGATGTAGATGCCATTGACTGTTCGCTTGAAGGACCGAATAAAATGAAATCTTAGTAGATATGAGAGTAGAAATTTAGTGAACAGATCGGAAATAAATAAACATTTCTGCATAAGCCCCCTCCAAAGCCAGCATATATGAAAGACCAACAGTCGGCCTTTTATTCCCTTTTTCGTAATTACATAGCCTTGATGACGTGTTACACTGTGTAATATCCCGAAACTAAACAACATAACAAATAAATAATTTGTAAAGTTATAAGAATATAAAATCGTACAACATTAAATGAGATGGAGAAAAAAAAGGAAACACATATCTAATAATGGAACCCAAATAAATTAAATGTGAAGGAAGAGACCTTGGTCAAAGCTTTTTTTTTTTTTGGAACGGCTGAGAATTTTATAAAACAAGCAGATTAAAAGGATGACACAAACTACAGATGATATATAGGCAACTGCATAGTTAAAACCATCCGTTTCCTTATTGGAATCGCTATTTACCAACTCCTTTCGTGACTTCCTAATCGGACCCACCAAAACCCCTTGCAATCTCCGCTGAGACATCACAGGCCACCACCAGTTACCAACCTTTTTAATGACTGTATCGTCGTCTCAGTGTTGACTGAACCTAGGATGGGTTACTGGCCTCTTGGTTTCTTTTCAGTTGTGAATCTAATTGTCAGTATCACTAAATAAAATAGATCAGGTAGAGATTTAAAATTGTTGGTGCAATATTTTGTGTCTGTCACTTATTCTTATTACGCGTGTAATGTAATGTAATGTACGGTCTTTTGGTTTATCGAGTCTGTATGTTTTGGTCGAGTCGACCAAGTCAAGATATCCTCCTATCTTGATTTGGTACGCCAGTTACATAGTTTTGGTCTGTAATGCAGAGTATGTATACAAATCTGCATGTGTTTGGATTAACCTTAACTGCTTCTGCATTTGTCTGCAAGTTGTGTGCTGTTTGCAGCCTCCCACGAAGAACTCATTCTTCGTGGGATATGGCCTTCAGCCCTTCATGAAGAACCTTCTTCGTGCATGGTATGGTTCTTCGTAGTGATGTTTCACGAAGAACCTAGTTCTTCATGGGCTTTAGTTCTTCGTGGGCCCAGTAACATTCTTCGTGATGTTATTGGGCTGGGGTTCTATATAAGGCTGCTTATGTTGTGCAGAACAATTAAGAGAGCTTGGTGAGTCTGTAAACACTGTGTGCATGTGTTTGTAAGTGTTCTCTTCCATTTAATCAAGATAGTGAATCTTTGGTTACGTGTGTGCTTTATACATTGCTTTGGTTGCATTCTTAGAAGGATTCTGCACTTGTCATTGTGTTCTAACAACAAGAAAGTAGGTTTCTTGATCCTCCAAGTGGACCTACAAGTGGTATCAGAGCTTTGGCTCCCTTTCTTGTTGAAAACCAAGCATAGTAGTTTGTTTGAACAAGTTGTGAAGCACCTTGGAAGTGTTCTTGAGCTTGAAACAAGATTTTTTAGTTTTTGTTAGAAAATGGCTTGAAAAACTTAAGAAATCTTGTTGTTTTGCTAAATTATTTTACAAAAACCTTGTTAAAATACATGAAAACATGCTAAAATACGGTTTTTCTTGAAATTTCTTCCAAATCTTAGGCTCGATAACTTTTCCGGCAAGGGTTTGACCGGAGAAATCGCCGGAATAATCCTTTTGTTGAAGGATATTCTTGTACTTTCTCTAAAAATTGAATTTTCGAATGTTTATCTGTTTTACCAATTTGAGTCATTCACCAAACGCCTTTCTAAATTTCAGGGATAAGATTCTACTTTTTAAAGTAATTTTTCACCTACCAATTTACGAAGAACCCTTTTCTGAAAAACACTCATCGACGAAGAACCAGTAGGCGAAGAACTATTCTTCGTGAGTTGGTCTCCGACGAAGAACCCACCCCTGCGAAGAACCGTTGTCAACGAAGAACCTGGTTTTTTGTTGAAATAGGTTCTTCGTGGAGTCATAGTTCTTCGTGGAGTAGTTCTTTGTGATTATAACAGTTGTAGGTTTTCACAGAAGGTTTTAGACTTGGGGGAGAGATCACCACTTGGTCTCTCCCCGGATGTATGCTCATTTGGTATAGTTTGGCGAGCTTGTAGTCGGGCCGGTTTGTAATGTTATGCTACCGAATTTATACAAGAAAGTTGTTTTATCCGTCTCTAATCTCCCGTCTTTGAACATAATCACACACTAATCACGGTTTTCGGTCCGAATCATGGACCTACAAATCGCTCGTTCCCGCCAAAGTAAGTGGATTGGAACCTGCTTCTTCGAGAGCTACATTGTACGGTGTAGTAAAGCAAGTCCACAATTCGATATTTTGCCCTATAACATATGTATGAAAATGACCTTTCCATGTTGGATAATCGCTCATGTGATTTAGCTTTGGTGGACAATTATTGCTTCCCTTTTCACTCTCGCTTAACTGAAGATTTTGAATGCTATGATTCTGATTTGCGACACATGCCCATTGATTAGCAGTAATTTCTTATTTGGGCATTAATCCTTTGATCCATTGTGAAGGATCTTGGTTTGTACCTTAGTTATCACTCCAATCCCAAGGATTTGAGCTCATTTTGGATTGTTGTTTTAAGACAAGTACTTGAAAGTTTGAAATAACTAACAATGAGTGAACATAGGTAGTGCTACAGTTTCAGGGGGAGGCACACCATTTCCAAATCATCAAGAAATAGAAATCACATTTCTTGATGCTAAGGGTCGACCCAAGACCACCAAGGCTTGGGTCCCCATCTCAAACTGATCGTGTAGGGTATTGTGCAGGGTGTTCCAGGAGGAACTATCAGTAGTCTTTGGATTGTTGATAGTGGGGCATCCTGGCACATGACAGGCAACTTAAGGCTCCTGTATGATGTGAAAATTATTAGGGGAGGTTAGGTTGCCTTTGCTGGAGATAAAGGCGGTTACATCACTGGAGAAGGAATGATTTTAAATGGTGTTGTTAGTTTTGACAAGATCAATTATGTTTGTGAAATTGATCAAAATCTTCTTAGTGTTTCGCAAATCTGTGACAAGAAGTTCACGGTTCATTTTGATGATACCAGTTGTTATGTGCTGAAACCTGGTTTTAAAATCCCCAAAGAATGGATTCTGTTGACGACTCCAAGAATTAATGATTTGTATATTCTTGACATGAGCCAAGCTATTACTACGTCTGCACAAGTTACATGTTTTGTCTCAAAAGCCACTGAAAATTAGTATAACTCTTGGCACAGACGTATGGGATACATTCACTTGAGGAAAATGAACCACTTGGTGAAAAATAATCTTTTGAATGGTGTGCCAGTCAAGAGTTTTCATTTACAAGACGTCTGTGTGTCGTGCCGAAAAGGAAAGTAAGCAAAGAAGTCTCATCCGATCAAGAAAGTCAACACCGTCAACATGCTTCTTGAACGTCTTCATATGGACCTCTTTGGACCTAAGAAGCACAAGACTACGTTTGGCGATGCTTATTGTTTGGTTGTTACTGATGACTATTCAAGATTTTCATGGGTAGCTGTGATGGCACACAAGAGTGGAACTCTGGAAATCCTCAAGAACCTTCTCACTTTACTTGAGAATTTGTATAGTTTGAAAGTGAAGAGAATCAGAAGTGACAACGACAGTGAATTTAAGAATTAAGTGATGGACGAGTTCTGTACTTCTAAGGGAATTCTGCATGAATACAGTTCTCGCTATACTCCTCAACAAAATTGTGTCGCTGAGAGGAAGAATAGAACGCTTATCAACACGCCAAGAACTATGTTAGTAGAGTTGGAGCTCCCTGTTCAGTTTTGGGGGGAGGCTGTCGCTACTGCTTGTTATACTTTGAACAGAGTTCTCACTGTTAAAAGGCATGGGAAAACATGTTTTGAATTGTTGCACAAAAGGAAACCGGATGTGTCTTATTTAGAACCTTTTGGAGCTCCATGCACTATGATTGATCCACATGGCAAGTTTGGTCCAAGGGCTATCGAAGGTTACTTTCTTGGGTAAGCTACTCCAAATTTCAGAGTGTGCAATCTGACAACTAAAATGATTGAAGAATGGGGTGAAGTTATGGTCCAAATGTACACTGAATGTGTGAGAGCTCTGGGTGCTCCTTGGATGTTTGATTATGATGGATTGTTTGACTCTTTTAATCTGCCAACCTTTGATGATGCGTCTGCAGTAGCTCAAATGTTAAAAGGGATACTGTAGTTGATTCATCATTAGTGCGACTGATTATCGTTAACCAACAAGAGTCTACTTCGGTCAATAATATCGCTCAAAATGAGGAGTTTGAAGATGCAGCTGATTATAATGTTTCGTTGGAAGATGAGGAGTTCCATGATGCTAATGAAGCCACTCCAGCTCCTGTTTAGGTTGCTTCTGAAGCAACTTCTGATGTGAAGGGTCAAGGCAATACTGAAGGCAATGCATCCACATCTACGGCGACCCAAGCATCGATTTGGTTGTTGATTTGAATATCAACAATTTGGGTATTAATGCTCGAGTCCCTGATTTTCCTGAAACTCGAATTCATGATACTCATCCTCGGTAGAATATTATAGGAGATGTCCAAAGTGGTGTGCAGACACGTAATCAGCTAAGAAACAACCAGAATGCTGGTTTGGGGATATCTTGAAACGATTTCAGATGGAAGACTCGAAGCCTGCGGGAACTCCTCTGGCTCAAAATCATGGGATTACTCCTGACGGAACGGGTGAACATGTGGAACCATCTCTTTATCGTGCTATGATCGGATCTCTCATGTATCTTACTGCTTCACGGGCCACGGCCCGACATTATGTATCCGGCATGTCTTCTTGCTCGTTACCGGTCAAATCCAAAGGTTTCTCATATGATGGCTGTTAAGAGGATTTTTCATTATCTGAAGGGTTGCCTAGACACTGGTCTTTGGTATCCTAAGGATGATAACTTTGATTTGATAGCATTCAGTGATTCTGATCATGGTGGCTGCAAGATTGATGCAAAATCAACATCAGCGGGATGTCAGTTCTTGGGGAATTGACTAGTCACGTGGCAATGCAAAAAGCAGACCCGTGTGGCCACTTCAACATGTGAGGCTGAGTACATTTCGGCTTCTAGTTGCTTCTCCGAGGTTTTATGGATCCAACAGCAAATGCGCGACTACGATTTTGAATTCCTAACTACTCCTATTTATGTTGACAATGAAGCTGCTTTACAGATCACTCGTAATCCTGTACAGCACTCAAAGACCAAACACATCGATATTAAGTATCATTTCATACGAGATTGTTATGAAAAGAAACTCATCGATGTTGTGAAAATCCACACGGATCACCAACGTGCTGACCTGTTTACAAAAGCTTTTGATAAATCACGTTTTGATTATCTTCTTTTGGTCAATGGCATCAAGGTGAACCCGAGTAAATAATCTTCGGCAAATTGTTTTTGTAAATATTTTCTTAAAATCTAAAAATACAAAAAGATTTTCAACTTTTAAACTTTTTGCATTTTAGGGGGAGAAATATTAAGAAAATATAAAAAAAAACATTAGAAAATTTCAAAAATCCATAAATATGTCTTTTATTTATTTACTGCTTTCAGACTTTACTTTTTGAAAACGGAAAAATACAAAAACATCAGAAAATTAAAAAATCCAAAAATATGTCTTTTAGTTATTTATTTTCTGCATTTAAGGGGGAGAAATTCAGAAAAATCCAAAAGCATTGAAAATTTTCAAAAATACAAAAACATTAGAAAACCCCAAAAACCAATAATGAGTTTCTTGGAAAGATAAGCGAAGATGATGATACACCAGTGGTCTGTCAAATACGGTCAAAAATACAAAATGAAAAATGATAAGTAGCTCTACTAATGATGTATCGGTAGGCTCATAATTAAATTAAAACATGCAGGTTAACTACAAACCAGGTGTGAACCATTCATTGGCTTATGGTATTGTTACCAGAATTTCGTTTGATAGTATGCCGAGGTTCTGAGATATGTGGTCTTTATGCTGATTTACCATCTGGATATCATGGTTAAATCTTTTACCGAAAAATATCGGGGACGCAAGTCAAGATCTTCCATGATACCATAGATACGTGAAAATATTGCATACGACCTCAATAAGTGATAAACAATCACATGTCCAAATGAATAAGTGATAAAATATCACAGTTTATCCGGGAGTCAAGTTCGTCTCTTTGTCTGTACGATGGTACTAACCTGTTCACGGACTTGCTCCTATGCCCTGCATGCATCTGAAAATCAAGTTCCACATCAATAAGTGATTTAATCACATAAGGCTTGTTTTCAATCAAGAATAAGTGAGTATCTCACAATCTATACGTTCAAACAGATGACAAATAGTATACTCACCGGTAAGATGAATTCTCGTTCATGTCTTGATACGGGAATGTGTTGTGAGTGGATGAACACTAGCTAGTAGTATAAATCATACATTAAAGCGTATCTCCTAAGCATGATTACATCTGATAAGTTGAGCTTATGTGGACAACAATACCGATAATTGTGGTAGGATGCTTATCTTATATTTACAAGAAACAACATTCTTTTTTGACAAGACCGTAAGCTGGTATGATTCTCTTACCTTGAAACTCGAAAAAGGTTGGTAACTTTGTGTACAGTTAGTTAACGTCGGTTAATTTTTTTTTAGTTTACCTCCTTTTTAAATTAGAATTTTAGTCTTGTTTTTGTTTATAATTTGCTCTCGATTAGCTTAAGTTATAGCTCGAATGTTTTCTGCCTGGAAAAAGCCCAAAACCAACTTGTCTTTAATATCACAACTTCATAAAAAATCCTCTTAGCAAAATTGTTAATCATAAAACAAAGTTTGTGTAATCTGTTCACATGTCTTCTGAGTTGGTGATTTTTGTGCTTGGTGGTCAACCAAGAATCATCTAGTCAACGAAGAATCAATCTAGTCAACGAAGAGCCATTCTTCATGGACATTCTTCACTGTTTTGGATCTTCACGAAAAACCTTAGGTTCTTCGTGGATCCAGTTAGCTGGGCTGCACTGTTTTAGCCCATCAAGGTTCTTCGTGAGCCCATTTGAGGTTCTTGGTGAAGGCAGGTTCTTCGTGGGGGACGGTTTATAAAAAGGCGGTCAGGTGTGAGTTTACTTTATCACAAATTCAAATTCACTTTTCATCTTCTCTCTCTACAAAACCCCCTTTTCATATTCTTCTTCGAGAAAACCCTAACCGACTCAAAACCTATTTAACTTTAAAATAAAATCAAATCTTGATTTCGTGTGACTGTAATACTCGAAGGTAAAATTACAGTTCAAAATCAAGATCATCATCGTCCTTACAGACCGTCTGTTTTTGTCCATGCTTGAAACCTTTTTAGTTCCTTGATGTTTGATAATCTTATGCAAATCTGTTATGTTCTTGTTTTGTGAAAATGATTATGAACTGTAACAGGTTTTGGTTGTGGGTATCTAACATAAGAAATGGTTTTGATAACCTAGGTATTGATTGAGGTTTTAAATGTTGTAACAGGGGTTTTGGATTTAATGTCAATATGTCGCTTATGATGTTTGTTAAGATGGTTATTGTTTACCTGGGTTTTTGTATAAAATCAATTTGTCAGTTGTTGTTAATGGTGTCACACCCTGACTTTTACGGAAGCGTATTATGTGTGACTTGCTTAATATCATTGCATTCAATTATAATAAACAATTATATGAATAAAACCATGACGTCATCCATTAATAAGTTTCAAAATAATATAAACCACGTTGTTTAGTACCAACCATACAACCAACCAAATGTTTTAAGTTCCATAAAGGACTTTAACAAAAGACATAGATAAAACAAGGCTTTGATTCATGTTTCTTATCAAGGACAAGATACACAATTCAAACCCTTCAAAACTGGATGACATCATCTCTTGTAAACACATCTTGAAAACTTTCGGACTTCGCTAGATCCATCAATTTCCTGAAATACATGTAGTTTGAAAACATCAACAAAAGTTGAGCGAGTTCATGTGTTTGTATGTGTGCACGAATAACCTTGTAAACATTTGTAAGTATGTCTTTGTAAACCGGTATGAAAGCGTCTATGAACAGATCAATTAATGATTTGTAAGGTCATTAACATGTGTGCAAGGGTGCAGGAAGGCTCAAACCTAGCGGATTTTGTACCGGGCCTCCGGCTGGAAGACATAGTCACCACATTCTGCCACTCCGGCCCATGGGTAGGGCTCACGACACCCAAATAGATCTATCACTCATGCCCCTCAGTCCTTATACTAGGATTAATGGTCTTAAATGTGCGCCTACCTATTCACATGATCTAACAGTTCATTCCTTAGCTAACCATACCATTTGTAAGCATTTAAAATATTTGTAACATGTATTTCACCCCCGTAAGTTATAAAACCGAAAACAGTTAAAATAAAAGGGGGACATGAACTCACTGAATTGCGTTCTTCAATCAAGTGACTCAAAGCTTCTTTCCTCGGGTCGTACGACTACCAACACACGTGCTATGTTTTATTAGACGGCTAGGTCGTGTAACAACTCTTAATCTTACTCATCATGACTTATTTTGAATTCATGGTATACTTTGAGTTATATCTTGAACATACATTATATTATTCCAAGGTATATAGTTATTGGTTAAAATAATGATATTTTAACTTTAAATTATATTTAACAATTCTTTGGAATATTTGTTACGATAATATATTTTTGACTTATATCATTTGTAATTCCTTCCTGTGTATTTCCCAAGTATGAATATAATTATACTTGTGTATTTTGCCAAGTATCGGTTGTGTATTCCGGTGTGTATTTGTACGTACAAGAATACGTATTTTCTTGTATTTATTAAGTATGCTATACTTAATATTGTAATTAATTTTCCAGAATAATATTTTTAATCACTAAAAATCACCAACTTGTATTCTTAAAATATATATTTATTTTAAGAGGATTGTTTTAGAAAATATCCATAATTTACTTGGCAAAAATAATATAATTTCACAATAACCTCAAAAATACTATATTTTAAAGATTAAATTAGAAAACATTTATATTTCTAATTTTTTACCCAAAATAATATATTCTTACTTTTTTTAAGAAAATATATATTTTTCCTCACCCAAAAATAATATATTTTCCATTTGACAAAAAAATGATATATATTTTTGTAATACTTGTAAACATCCATATTTTTCCGTTTCATTGGTTTCCAAAATACCGTTTAACTCATATGTCGAAATATGAATTTAATTCCGAATATATATATATATATATATATATATATATATTCATAGTCCATAATCCTTCTCCGGTTTGTCCAATATTCGGGTATACTTTATATATTTATTTTCTTGAGATTTCTGGTAATATTTTGTATTACAATCTTTGGTAACTTGGTGTGTTATATTATTTTCAAGTTCCTAAAATAATACAACTAATACACATAATATATAAGTACCACACAAATTGTGTCATCCAAATATATATTTCCCTAAATATGTACTTAGTCACTTTTATTTATCAAAATCAACCTCCAATATTTGTAATTTTTGTAATAAAAATTATGGCAAGTTTTTATATTAAAACCATGATCAAAATTTACTTGTAAACACTTGTTTAAAAATAATTTTTCTGAGTGCTTAATTTCTACAAAAATTTTGCCATAGTCTCCCCTTAAAAATGGAGGTTTCCATGCTTTAAAAGCATATCATTTTCTTTTTTAAAATCATCATCAATCATCAACAAAAAATTGGAAGTTTTGTAAAAGTTTGTAGTAACTTAATATGTTGTTAAGTAAGTTTGGTTACCCCTAAAAATATGACTATTTGTTTATAAATCTCATTCTTGTAAAATTTAGTCTTTTACAACTTGTATGAAGATTTTTCTAAAAATAATTCTTTTGTATTCTTCTTGTTACAAACATGTTTCTAGCTTTGATTAAACACTTAAAATATGTTTAACTTCTTTAAAAATCATGATCTTGTAAATCTTGCAAATAACTTTGGTTTCTTGAGAAGATCATTTTTGAAATCATCCATTTACAAGACTTATAACATGCATCAATCATCATCATACTCAAAAACAACTTCATTTTCAAGTTCATGTTGAACATAAAGTTTGATCATTTTGATTTTTCACAAGATTCATCCTCTCACTTGCTAGATCATGTGTTTAATCACAATCTAACAAGCTTCTTATGATGATCAACCTCATAATCACAAGAAATCAACAATCAAGTATCATACCTACACTAAATCAACATAGATTCTTATGTTATTAAGCTTTATGTGAAAGTTCATCATCTTGTATCTTTGTGATTCTTATGATTAGCAACTTATATAATCTTTTAACCAACAAAATGAGAAGTAAAATCAAGTTGTAAGAGGCTTACTACTAGCACAAGGGCTAGGGAAGAAAACAAGATGAAGATGATGATGCACAAGGTGGATAAAAGCGTATGGTGAAGGTCCTTCAAGTTCCAATGCCTCCAAGCTTCTTAACTTTGCTTCTTGCACCTCTAAATCACCTTGGATTGTATGAGAAAGATTGAAAATGGTGGGAGTATGGTGGTGGTGTGGTGGCCGTAAACAAGGAAGGAGGAGAGGAGAGAAGAAGGTGAAACTTGAAGTGGTGAAATGAGTGTATTGGTGATCTTGTGGTTATTTAAAATGCTCCTCCAACATATCATTAACTAATGGGTCTTGTGTTTCAAAAGTATAAAACAAATCTAATAAAAAAATACAAGAAAATCATGGGGGTGGGTCCCATGGGGAACCGTCGAAATGGGGGGGGGGGGTATGTGGTTGGGTTTCAAAGATAAGTTAGTGAATTCTAGTTAGTTTCCAAGTATAAGGTTTAGTGTTTTAGGTGTTATGTGTTTATAAGATGTATTATGATGTTCGGTGTCCATAACTAGCTCAAAAATGTTAAAACAATGCTTCTAGTGAAAATTTGGTGTTTCGGGTAGTGTCCGGTTGTTCGGTTAGTTACCGGTTCATTAAGGTGCTAAATTACGCAGTTTAGTGTGCTTTATGTTCCCTTTTATGACAGTTTTGATTCCCGACACTTAGGAAGGTGTTCTGGACCATTAAACTAAAATTTTGTATTATATATTGTTGTTAAAATGCTGATTATTGTTGAATTTTGTAAAATTCTGCACTTATTGTGAGTTTTGGGCACTTTCCGGCACTTAAACTATCCCTCGAAAGGCAGTTTTATGATCGTACTTTCCTACACACTATACTAGTGCAACTCTTGCTTTCGGGCTCATTCTGTGTCTTAATATCATGTTTGTCTGTCACATCCCGATACTTCCACATATTACCGGTGGGCCCAGCGGGGAGTATCGTGACGTAGTTGATATCATCATTGTCAATACACACAATATAATAGCGCAGCAGAAGGCTTGGTGAATAAACTATTACAAACCATAATGTCTGAGTATCCGAATGAAAGAATATACAGACTGGATTGTAATAAGATCCACAGGCGGATCATAAATAAAATACAAGAAGACTAAAATAACAGACTTCAGGTATCTAGGGATTTGCAAGATCCTCTTATACGACACCTAATAGCTCCAGCCTATTTACGAGAGGTACCTGTCAATCAATCTTTAGAAACATACGTCAGTTTACACTGGTAAATACAATTAACTGACTCTTTTGAAAATATTTAAGAAAATTGATTTAAGTGCACAAGGCACAAATCATTTATAACTTGGGACAATTATTTAAAGATAATCTTGTATACAGATTTATATGTTTGTCATACAATTGGGGCTGGTTGGAAGCCGGTCTTGATTAACCGACTCACCACTTAAAGAACCCACAAAGAAGTTATCCCCAACATGTGGATTTATATTTTAGCATTTGCATCTGTCAGGTGTATGCCTACACCCCGTGTATAGGTCGTGACCATTTTCAAATGAAATGAGCCGAGGATATCCAGGACACAGTTGTATTAACCCCCAATGCTTATGTTATCAAACAAGACAGATTAAAACGGGTTATGTAAATTTATTAATCACAATCCGATTAAATGATTTCATACCCGACCAAGTGGTATTATTATAATACCATATCCCAAGCTCGTCTAAGGGAAAATAAGTTAAAAGTATTTACCTGAGCTAGATATGAGAAGTAACTTAGCCGTATATTCCTAAAGCTTTATGATAATACCTTCTACTGGATGCTACTTAATCTGTATAGAAGGTTTAATAACCTATTAGGATGCTATCGGGTCTTTAGTTAGGTCAAAGACTTAGACCCGGTAGCTAGAAAGAAACATTACGGTTCTAAACGCTAGATTAAGCGGAGACCGGAATAGAATTTGGTTTAGACCCGACAATATTGGATACTTGTATAACATGGGTAAACTAAACACATTCTGGAATTTGAGGATTTAATGATAAGGTTAAACCCGTTTCGGCTATTTTACGTAAACTAGTTACATAAACCGATCCGAATGCATAATTGCATAATGGGTAACCAAATGAATTATATACAGGTCTCAATTGTTATTGGGCTTAAAATATGTTAATACATCAGTAGGATGTTAACATATATGCCCAAAAAGTATTTAAAACCAATTTAAGTCCCGTAAGGGCATTTTTGTCATTTTAATGATCATAAAAGAGATTTTATAGTAAATTGAGGTTCTGGTCTTTGGTAATCAGTAAAAATAATTATTTTATCACATTACATCAGTAGGATATTACATATATGTGAGGTTTACTATTTATGGCCAAACTATGCCTCGAAAGGGCATTTTGGTCATTTCACATATGCTTTTAAGGACATTTTTGGAAGTCTGAGTTTATGACTTATACCTACTGTAAAAATATTGAACTTTGTTTAAAGATTCAGTAGGTAATTAGTCTTAGGTGTTAAATATGGTTTTAAATCATACTATGCACCTAACTAGTGTAAAACTCGCTAATTGACGATAATCAAGATGTTTATGTAATTCTGAGATTTTGATCAGTTTTAAATGCTCAAAATAATATATTTAATGTATGAAATCAGTAAGAAATGGTTTGCCATTCAAATCATTTGTTAATCTCATTTTTATGCATTAAAAGGGTATTATCGTCATTTACCGAATTACACAAGAACTCTATGATTTAAACAGATTATAATCTGACCAAAAATCTTAAAAATCCTTAAAAATAATATCTTAATAGTAGGTAATGAGTTTTTGTTCAAAATCAAAGTTTAAACGTGTCTTATGCAAGATATCGCAAATTAATTAATAAAAAGCTTCTAATTACGATATCGAGCATAACTTCTATTTGAAACCAAGAATTGATGTCAAATTTTCGGGACAAGCTTATATATCAGTAGCAAAGGTTTTTGTCCTCTCACATTTCTAAAAATCTCATTTATATGTCAAAAGGGCATTTACGGCATTTATAAGCATATTAACAAACAAGAGCATATAATTCAAACCACTAAGGACTAAGCAATATAACTCCAGAGGGTTATACTACTATATAATGTGGTCCTAATGGAAGCTTAAAACATGGGAGAATTAAGCTTAATAGGGTCAGAACTGAAAGTCAAAGCAAAAGTCAAGCTTTTACGACTTTCGGTTATAAACTGACCTTAGACTGATAATTGTCGGGTTATACCTGATTAAACATGTTCTAATAGTAATTACCAAGTCATTAGAATGTTAAAATATAATTTAGAACCTTTGTTTTATTAATTTAAATCATTTTTAAAGTTTTTGTCCAGTTTGCCTTTTTTGACCAACTAGTTTGACCCGACAATTAACTAGTCAAACGAAATAATTAGGAGGTGCCCTTTTAAGGGTTAATCACCTACCTTAATATGGTTCCATAACCACTTTCATTTCGGTCAGTGGCTGGACCATTTATGATTAAACCGAAAGTCAAAGCTTAATTACGATATGTTTGACTTTTCGGTTTTTAAGCTAATAAACGGGACTAAGCAGGGATTAAAACTCTTACACAAGGTCCTTGCTATCTTTTCTACACTTCTTAATCTTCTCCTAATGCTTGCTATCTCCAGAAATGAGTTTGAATGTTGTTGCAAGTGAAATAAGCAATGTTCACAACAACTTAGAGGCCTTTATATACAAATTGGCCATGCATTTGGATGTTTGCACCTGTTTTGGAGGCATCTAGGATCACTCCAGGTGTCCTAGTGGTAATATAAGACCGAGATACAACCCCTAGTATTGCTTAGAACAAGTTAAGGTCGGTTTGGAGCTGAAAAACTGCACCTCGCATGTGTTTTCTGTGCTGGGCGTTTCTAGGCGGGCCGCGTAAGATCAGAAGAAGGTTTACGCGCCCCGCGTAAACCTGTTGTTCAGGTTAAAAATGTTTCAAAACTGGCAGATTCAGTCCCTGGCCTTTTTAAACCTTATACAATTTCATTTTTGGCATATAAGGCCCTTGTAGTTTGTTTGTAGAGGTTCAAGGGAGTATAACCAAACTCCGTTAGGCCCGGTTTCGTTACATATCAGTATAAACACAAGTTTCTTCATGTTGACACTTTTTACCCAAAGTCTTGAAAACTTGTATAACGATCTCGAAACCACGTGAGATTTATATCACTTATTCTTGAGAGTATATTTGAATATTTCGAAGCCTCGGGTTCGTTAAAAGGTCATTCAGAGGTAAGATTTAACATGTCGACACGTTTAACCCCTGTAATTCAAAATCTTTCGATTATTTTGATAAACGGCTTCTTATATCCATTTAATCACTCGTTTAAGAATATATTCTTCATGTATGGTCATTCAGAGGCACATGTTTGCCATGTTGACACTTTTAGTCCCTCTGGACACATAGTTTCATCGTTTGTCAACTTTAGTCCTTTAAACTCAATCTTTCACATGATTAGGGTTTAGGACACGTGTCTTCTCATTATTGGACACATTTTTATGTAGTGTTACATCCTCACCCCTTAAAAGAAAGCTCGACCCTAAGATTTACTGGAATAAGTGAGGGTACTTCTGTCGCATAGTGGACTCAACTTCCCACGTATATTCAGGGCCTCTACGGGCATCGCATTTAACCTTTACTATAGGCACGTGCTTCCTTCAGACCTTTTTAACCTGACGATCCTCGATCGAAGTAGGGCTTTCAAAAAACCTCAGGTTTTCATCAATCTGAACATCTTTTTGGGACATAGCTAATGATTCATCAGCTAGGCATTTCTTGAGATTACAGATGTGGAATACATTATGGATTCCACTCAGCTCCTCAGGAAAGTTTAACTTATAAGCTATACTGTCGACACATTCGATGATCTCGAATGGTCCAATATATCTAGGGCTTAACTTACCCTTCTTACCAAAACGCATCACACCTTTCCAGGGTGATACTTTTAGTAAGACTTTATCGCCTACTTCAAACTTTAGGGGTTTTCGCCTCTTATCAGCATAACTTTTCTGCCTATCCCTGGAAGCTTTCAGGCGATCACAAATCTGGACAACCTTGTCCGTCGTTTCAAGGACTATATCAGGTCCTGACAACTGAGCTTCTCCTACTTCCGCCCAATAAACAGGCGTTCTGCATTTCCTTCCATACAATGCCTCAAAAGGCGCAGCCTGAATGCTAGTATGGTAGCTATTGTTATAGGAGAACTCGATCAAGGGTAGGTGGTTATCCCAACTACCTCCCAAATCCATAACACATGCTGGAAGCATGTCTTCCAGAGTTTGAATTGTACGTTAGCTCTGTCCATCTGTCTGAGGGTGGTAAGCAGTACTAAAATTCAAACAAGTGCCCAAAGATTGTTGGAAACTTTTCCGAAAGTGAGAGGTGTATCTAGTATCTTTGTTAGAAATAATAGACACCGGCACTCCGTGAAGGGATACAGTTTTATCCACGTATAACTGAGTTATCTTGTCGGAGCTATAAGTCTCCTTGATGGGTAAGAAATGAGCTGACTTAGTCAGTCTATCAACTTTAACCCATATGGTATCATTTCCATGCCTTGTTTTAGGTAACTTGGTTATAAAGTCCATAGTTACCATCTCCCACTTCCATGTGGGAAGTTCCGGCTGTTGAAGCAGACCTGATGGCTTTTGATGTTCAGCTTTAATCTGAGCACAAGTCAGGCACTTAGCTACATGGGTGGCAATAGATCTCTTCGAACCTATCCACCAATAATTAGCTTTCAAATCCTGATACATCTTGTCACCTCCAAGGTGAACTGAGTATTTGGAGTTGTGAGCTTCCTGGAGAATTATATCACGAAGCCCTCCATGAATAGGAACCCAAATTCTTCCATTCATTCTAAGGATTCCATCCATGCCAGGTGTTAACTGGTCAGCAGTCACACCTAACTTTTCATCTGGAAGGTTAGCTTCCAAAACTACATCTTTCTGTGCAGCTAATAGCCTTTTGTTCAGGCTATTCTTCAGTTCAATGCTCTTAGCATTAATCCTGATAGGTTTGACTCTTTCCTTTCCGCTTAGAGCGTCAGCGACTACATTCGCTTTGCCAGGATGATAGCGAATTTCACAATCGTAATCATTTAAAGTTTCCATCCAGCGGCGCTGTCTCATATTGAGCTCCTTTTGATTGAATAAGTGTTGAAGACTTTTGAGATCCGAATAGATCACACATTTGGTTCCATACAAATAATGTCTCCACAACTTTAGTGCGAATACAACGGCACCCAACTCCAAATCGTGGGTGGTGTAAATCTTTTCATGCACCTTTAATTGTCGTGATGCATAGGCAATCACCTTGCCTTTCTGCATAAGCACACAACCCATACCGGTGTGTGAAGCATCACAATATACGACAAAATATTCTATTCCTTCGGGTAACATCAATATCGGAGCATTACTAAACTTTTGCTTAAGAATCTCAAAGGATTCTTGTTGTTTCAGACCCCAATCAAATTTTACATTCTTACGGGTCAAAGAAGTCAATGGTGCAGCTATCATTGAAAAGTTCTCAATGAATCTTCTATAATATCCAGCTAAACCCAGAAAGCTGCGAATTTCTGTAGGCGTCTTTGGTGCTTCCCAGTTCAAGATGGCTTCTATTTTGGTGGGATCGACTTGGATACCACGCTCACTAACAACGTGTCCAAGAAATTGGACTTCGCGAAGCCAGAACTCGCACTTGGAGAATTTAGCATACAGTTTCTCCTGTCGAAGCAATCCTAAGATACATCTAAGGTGCTTCTCATGATCATCTTGATTACCAGAGTAGATAAGTATGTCGTCTATAAAGACAATGACAAACTTATCTATGTATGGTTTGCAGACTCTATTCATGAGGCCAATGAATGCTGCTGGTGCATTAGTGAGCCCAAAAGGCATCACTAAAAACTCGTAATGTCCATATCTCATTCTGAACGCTGTCTTAGGCACATCTTCAGTTCGGACCTTAAGTTGATGATATCCAGATCTCAAATCAATCTTCGAGAAGAAGCTCGCCCCTTGGAGCTGATCAAATAAGTCATCGATCCTGGGTAAGGGGTAACGATTCTTGATCGTTACCTTGTTTAGCTCACGGTAATCAATGCATAAGCGCATTGATCCATCCTTCTTCTTCACAAACAATATTGGAGCTCCCCAAGGCGAAGAGCTAGGTTGTATAAAACCTTTTTCCAGTAAATCATCCAATTGAGTCCTCAGCTCTTTCATTTCAGTACGCGCTAGATGATAAGGAGCTCGTGCAATTGGTGCAGATCCTGGTAGAATGTCTATTCTGAACTCCACTTGCCTCTCAGGAGGTAATCCAGGTAATTCATCAGGAAAGAGATCAGGATACTCTAAAATAATTGGAATATCTTCGATCTTGGGTTTCGGGTCATTCACAGTCACTTGTGCCATGTAAATGACACATCCGTTCTTTAGACACATTGATACTTTGAGAATAGACACATTGTTGGGTAAACCATATTGTGTATCTCCTTGGATAGTGACGGATTCACTGGAAGGGGTTTTGATGATAACTAGCTTTTTGTCATAGGCGATTTGGGCTTGGTTATGCGACAACCAATCCATGCCTAAGACCACATCAAAACCAGCCAATTTCATTGGCAAGAGGGATAGCGGGATAGAATGATTCTTAATGGATATGAAACATCCATCAAGAAGAGTTGAAGTTGTTTCTAAGGTACCATCGGCAAGCTCTACCTCATATTTTATGTCTAGAGTCTTAATAGGCAGATTCAGTGATTTACTAAACTTATGGTCTACAAAAGACTTATCAGCACCTGAATCAAATAAAACTCTAGCATAAATATTATTAATGAGGAAGGTACCTGTTATGACGTTCTCGTCATTCACCGCTTCCCTAGCATTCATCTGAAAAACTCTCGCATTCGTTTTCTTCACTTCCTCGGGCTTCTTAGCATTCTTGGGGCAATTTATCTTGATGTGCCCCTTTTCATTGCATCCGTAACAGGTTGCATCCTTGATGTTCCGGCACTCTACAGACTTGTGCCCTTTCTTCTTGCATATCCAGATGGGTTATACCCAGACGAACCTGGGTGTGTTGGTATTGGGTTGTCAAAACCCACTGGCGGTGGCGGTGGTGCATAAGAAACTAGCGGGGATTGTCTTCCAGCACCGCATGCGAGGGTCCACCCATTTGGGGGTCCTCGGGAATAGGAGGGTATGAACTAGAACCTTGAGGGGAACTGAACCGTGGTCCCCCACGCACAGACATTCGTGCATTCCTCCTTCGCCTAGGCGGCTCGAGAGGTGGTTGAGGTGGTTCCTCAATAGGTAGAGGTGGTGGGGTAACCACTTGAAGATACGATTCAATCAACGGAGGTTGGGCAGGAGAGTTATGATATGAAGGGGTGAATTCCCAATCATATGTGGCCCACCTTTCGGCAAAAGAATCGGGCCCCTGATATGGCGATCCTTGATATGGTGAACCGCTGGATATGCTGATAGGGTGGCCATGTGTCCCGGTTGGTGGTTCTGGGTCAGGGTCGTCATCCATTTCTATCTCATGTGAGAAGTGATCTTCGGGTCCTAAAGGATTGAAACCTAGAAGATTGTTGACATAGTCGTTGGGGTTGAACTAAGCTGGGGAATAAATGGAATCAAAGTGATGTAAAGAATTGGAGTGTAAGGAGTGGTAAGATTGGTGCGAATGGTGAGAATGGTGTGATTCTTGAGAGTGATGGGAATGCTAGGGCTCATCAGGAATGAGTTGCCCAAAGTATGGGGGATCTGAAGGTAAGGATCCTAGTGAAACAGAATGCCTCGCCGGTTTGAAAGTATGACTCCAATGATCCCGAAAGTCGGAACTAGAGAAAGATGCTGACGGAGTGCGCCTATGGGAGGGTCCCGCGTGGCCTGATGGCCCTCCTCTCATTCGTCCCTTTCCCTTGCCTCGTACACGTGGCGGCATTTTCGCTAACCTGTTAAAACAAGTAAAACAAAAATATAAATGATAAAAGGAAAGTTAAGAATAAATCCTAGGTCATATGCCTAGACTCGGAAGTCTAAGGAATGTGCTTATTGTGTCATTGAGATTAAACACAAAAGGTTAGTGTTTAATTCACTCAATGTTGGCTCTGATACCAACCTGTCACACCCCGATATTTCCACATATTATCGGTGGGCCCGGCGGGGAGTATCGTGACGTAGTTGATATCATCATTGTCAATACACACAATATAATAGTGCAGCAGAAGGCTTGGAGAATAAACTATTACTAACCATAATGTCTGAGTGTCCGAATGAAAGAATATACAGACTGGATTGTAATAAGATCCACAGGCGGATCATAAATAAAATACAAGAAGACTAAAATAACAGACTTCAGGTATCTAGGGATATGCAAGATCCTCTTATACGACACCTAATAGCTCCAGCCTATTTACGAGAGGTACCTGTCAATCAATCTTTAGAAAAATACGTCAGTTTACACTGGTAAATACAATTAACTGACTCTTTTGAAAATATTTAAGAAAATTGATTTAAGTGCACAAGGCACAAATCATTTATAACTTGGGATAATTATTTAAAGATAATCTTGTATACAGATTTATATGTTTGTCATACAATTGGGGCCTGTTGGAAGCCGGTCTAGATTAACCGACTCACCACTTATAGAACCCACAAAGGAGTTATCCCCAACATTTGGGTTTATATTTTAGCATTTGCATCTGTCAGGTGTATGCCTACACCCCGTGCAAAGGTCGTGGCCATTTTCAAATGAAATGAGCCGAGGATATCCAGGACACGGTCGTATTAACCCCCAATGCTTATGTTATCAAACAAGACAGATTAAAACGGGTTATGTAAATTTATTAATCACAATCCGTTTAAATGATTTCATACCCGACCAAGTGGTATTATTATAATACCATATCCCAAGCCCGTATAAGGGACAATAAGTTAAAAGTATTTACCTGAGCTAGATATGAGAAGTAACCCAGCCGTATATTCCTAAAGCTTTATGTTAATACCATCTACTGTATGCTACTTAATCTGTATAGAAGGTTTAATAACCTATTAGGATGCTATCGGGTCTTTAGTTAGGTCAAAGACTTAGATCGGGTAGCTAGAAAGAAACATTACGGTTCTAAACGCAAGATTAAGCGGAGACCGGAATAGAATGTGGTTTAGACCCGACAAGCTTGGATACTTGTATAACATGGGTAAACTAAACACATTTTGGAATTTGAGGATTTAATGATAAGGTTCAACCCGTTTCGGCTATTTTACGTAAACTAGTTACATAAACCGATCTGAATGCATAATTTCATAATGAGTAACCAAATGAATTATATACAGGACTCAATTGTTATTATGCTTAAAATATGTTAATACATCAGTAGGATGTTAACATATATGCCCAAAAAGTATTTAAAACCAATTTAAGTCCCGTAAGGGCATTTTGGTCATTTTAATGATCATAATAGAGATTTTATAGTAAATTGAGGTTCTATCTTTGGTAATCAGTAAAAATAAATATTTTATCACATTACATCAGTAAGATACTACATATATGTGAGGTTTACTATTTATGGCCAAATTATGCCCCGAAAGGGCATTTTAGTCATTTCACATATGCTTTTAAGGACATTTTTGGAAGTCTGAGTTTATGACGTATACCTACTGTAAAAATATTGAAATTTGTTTAAATATTCAGTAGGTAATAAGTCTTAGGTGTTAAATATGGTTTTAAATCATACTATGCACCTAACTAGTGTAAAACTCGCTAATTGACGATAATCAAGATGTTTATGCAATTCTGAGATTTTGATCAGTTTTAAATGCTCAAAATAATTTATTTAATGTATGAAATCAGTAGGAAAAGGTTTGGCATTCAAATCATTTGTTAATCTCATTTTATGCATTAAAAGGGTATTATCGTCATTTACCGAATTACACAAGAACACTATGATTTAAACATATCGTAATCTGACAAAAATCTTAAAAACCCTTAAAAATAATATCTTAACAGTTGGGAATGAGTTTTGGTTCAAAATCCAAGTTTAAACGTGTCTTATGCAAGATATCGCAAATTAATTAATAAAAAGCTTCTAATTACGATATCGAGCATAACTTCTATTTGAGACGAAGAATTGATGTCAAATTTTCGGGACAAGCTTATATATTAGTAGCAAAGGTTTTTGTCCTCACACAATTCTAAAAATCTCATTTATATGTCAAAAGGGCATTTACGACATTTTTAAGCATATTAACAAATAAGAGCATATAATCCAAACCACTAAGGACCAAGCAATATAACTCCAGAGGGTTATACTACTATATAATGTGGTCCTAATGGAAGCTTAAAACATGGTAGAATTAACCTTAATCGGGTCAGAACTGAATGTCAAAGCAAAAGTCAAGCTTTTGCGACTTTCGGTTATAAACTGACCTTAGACTGACAATTGTCGGGTTAGACCTGATTAAACATGTTCTAATACTAATTACCAAGTCATTAGAATGTTAAAATATAATTTAGAACCTTTGTTTTATTAATTTAAATCATTTTTAAAGTTTCTGTCCAGTTTGACTTTTTGACCAATAGTTTGACCCGACAATTAACTAGTCAAACGAAATAATTAGGAGGTGCCCTTTTAAGGGTTAATCACCTACATTAATATGATTCCATAACCACTTTCATTTCGGTCAGTGGCTGGACCATTTATGATTAAACCGAAAGTCAAAGCTTAATTACGATATGTTTGACTTTTCAGTTTTTAAGCTAATAAAAGGGACTAAGCAGGGATTAAAACTCTTACACATGGTCCTTGCTATCTTTTCTATACTTCTTAATCTTCTCCTAATGCTTTCTATCTCCAGAAATGAGTTTGAATGTTGTTGCAAGTGAAATGAGCAATGTTCACAACAACTTAGAGGCCTTTATATACAAATTGGCCATGCATTTGGATGTTTGCACCTGTTTTGGAGGCATCTAGGATCACTCCAGGTGTCCTAGTGGTAATATAAGACCGACATACAGCCCCTAGTATTGCTTAGAACAAGTCAAAGTCGGTTTGGAGCTGAAAACCTGCTCCTGGCAGGTGTTTTCTGTGCTGGGCGTTTTTAGGCGGCCCGCGTAAGATCTGAAGAAGGTTTACGCGCCCCGCGTAAACCTGTTGTTCAGGTTAAAAATGTTTCAAAACTGGCAGATTAAGTCCCTGGCCATTTTAAACCTTATACAACTTCATTTTTGGCATAAAAGGCCCTTGTAGTTAGTTTGTAGAGGTTCAAAGGAGTATAACCAAACTCCTTAGGCCTGGTTTCGTTACATATCACTATAAACACAAGTTTCTTCAAGTTGACACTTTTTACCCAAAGTCTTGAAAACTTGTATAACGATCTTGAAACCACGTGAGATTTATATCACTTATTCTTGAGAGTATATTTGAATATTTTTAAGCCTCGGGTTCGTTAAAAGGTCATTCATAGGTAAGAATTAACATGTTGACACGTTTAACCCCTGTAATTCAAAATTTTTCGATTATTTTCATAAACGGCTTCTTATATCCATTTAATCACTCGTTTAAGAATATATTCTTCATGTATGGTCATTCAGAGGCACAAGTTTGGGATCTTGACACTTTTAGTCCCTCCGGACACATAGTTTCATCGTTTGTAAACTTTAGTCCTTTAAACTCAATCTTTCACGTGATTAAGGTTTAGGACACGTGTGTCACACCCACTCATAGCGGAAGCGCGAGGTGTGATCTGATCTGTTCTCATTGCATAACAATATAAGTGAACATACTAAATGAATAAAAACAAGCTCCAATGCCATTGTCATAATTGTTTCAAAAGAACGCAACATAAATTGAATGTATTGGTTACAAACCATCAAATGAAACTAAGTTGTCATCGTTTTATACATCAAAATGTAAGTCTAAAAATGTCAAGGCTTTGACCACTATATCACCGCAAAGAGGCGGTATATAACGGGCAAACCCTTCAAATGGTGGCATGGAGTCTTGATACTTGCTTTCCTTGACTGAAATGTCTTCATGGTCCACTAATTTCCTGAAATACATGTTAAGTTTGAAAACATCAACAAAAGTTGGCGAGTTCATGCAGTTTAGTTTTATGAGATGTATTTGTAAAATGTGAGTTGTATAAAATGTATCTGTAAAATGTGAGTTGTATAAAATCTATCAATAAAATGCGAGTTGTATAAGATGTATCTGTATGTAATGATGTAGTATGTAAAGCGTCAATGAAATCGTTGATCATTAATGTTTCGCGAGGACATTAATATGTGTGACGAATTAGGAAGCAATCCAAACCTAGACGATTTTGTGTCGACTACTATCGACTGGGACACAAACGCACTCTTCTGTATGGGTCCACGACCAAGAGTGGGGCTCGCCAATACCCATTAGATCTAACCCTCTGTACCTAGGTCCAAACTGGATTAATGGTGCTTCGATGTATGACCCTAATCGCACATGATCTAAGGTGTTTCATTCCATGACTTATCATACTATAAACATGTATTTTCCCCGATAGTTGTAAAGTTGTAAAACATTTAAAATTAATAGGGGACATGAACTCACTGAATCGCGTCCGTGAGTAGAAGTAACTATGATCACACGTGCGGTCGTCCTGAACAGTGTTGCGACCTACAAATGTTCTTATATTTGTTAGACACTTCGGTCTTTATAGATGACTTGAGTACAAGTCTTGTGTCTTAAATATGTGTAAGACTTGTATGTCTTTGTTGTTCGTTGAATTGTGTATTAGATGAATGAATTGTTAAACTGTTATATATATATTTCACCAAATATATATATATATATATGTAATCTTGTATCTTGTGAGTTGTATCATCGGGTCCTGTCTTCTTGATTTCGTGCCTTGTATAAGTAAATTGTATAATTGTATTTTTATCAATTATATGTCATTGGGCTTAGCCCAAGAATTCATGTTATTGGGCTTAGCCCAAGAATTCATGTTATTAGGCTTAAATAGTATTGGGCCTAAATAGTATTGGGCCTAAATAGTATTGGGCCTAAATAGTTTTGGGCCTAAATAGTTTTGGGCCTAAATAGTATTGGGCCTAAATAGTATTGGGCCCAAATGTTATTGGGCTTAATGTTATTGGGCTTAATGTTATTGGGCCTTGGCCCATATGTTTGGTTTTTGGCTTAGCACATGAGTCTTGATATTGGGCTTAGCCCATGTATTCATGTTAAGCCCAATTAGGATGATAAGCCCATTTGTATAAAATAAGCCCATTTGTATAAAACAAGCCCATTTGTAAAGATATAAACACATTTAGTAAAAATAAGTCTATTTGTAAGTATAAGACCATTTATAAAAATAAGCCCATTTGTAAATTATAAGCCCATTTATAAAACATCTTTCATTTTATAAAAATCACCATACATGGAGTTTTTAGTTAAATAAAAGACATATAAGTTTTTATAAGTTTCTAAAACTTCTACTTTTGTTAACGGTAATATATATATATGTATCCGCGTCGAAAGATCGCCTAAGCGTCGTAGTAACTCCTCGGAATGGCGATATGTTTATAGAATCGCCCGTCGTCCGTTTTGACCATAAGTTGTGTCCGAAGGCTCGGAATGTCCGTAAGTTGTTTTTAAGGCGTATTTACATGTAGTCTTGTAAGACTTTAGTCGAAATTCACATTGTGTTTATTTGTATCATTGTATTCAAGTTCCTAGTTATCATACATATAACTAATACAAACAAATAACACATAGCACATAAGTTGTTAAGTTAACTAAATATATATTTTCTCAAAAATATATATTTATATCAAACTTTGCTTTTATAAAAACTATTCTTTAAAATCTTTTTAATCTAATAAAGATTTTGTCAAAATTAATAGTTTTTATAACTTATCATTTTTAAGAAAAATGGTCATATTTCCTTTGAAATATATACCTTGCCATGTTTATATAAAACATATCTTTTTCTTATAAAATCACCAATAATCTTCTCATATTTTTCTTAATAAAAACATATGAGATTTATATCAAAATCTTAACAAGATGAAATCAATAACATGTAGGGTTTTGGTATGATCATTACATAAGTTAACTAGTTCAAAATCCATGCTTTACTTCTAGTTTTAACAAACTTTTTATAAAAACCCATCTTGTATGTTTCTTTTTATAACTTTGTAAAAGTATTATTTTTAGTGAAAAACCTTATATACTTTAACAAACTCAAAGATTATGATCATCCATCCAAACATTTATGTTTAACAAAACCCTTAAACATTTTCATGTACACTTGTTAGATTATGTTTTTAAACATCATCTAACAAGTTATTTGTATGCTAATCATCAAAACTAGATTAAATATGCAAGTATTCATCCTTAAATCACAACATAAACACACTTTTATATCATGATTATTATTTTGCTTCTTTGTATTTCCATATTATTTTGTATGATTATTTAGTTTATTACATGTTCTTTAACCAAATAATACATAAATAAGTATGAAAAAGGGATTTTAGAAGCTTACTTCTAGCACTAATGGCTAGGGATGATCTTAATGATGATTTAAAGAAAAGAAAAGTTGTTGATCTTGGGGTTTTGAAAGCTTTTGAATGGATGGAAAGGCTTCTCAAACTTGTTGTTGCTTTAGATCACCAAAAGTATCTTCAAGCTCCATTTTGATCATCAAAGAAGTCTTGAAAGGTGAAATGTTTTTGATGGTGTTCTTGGATAATATATGAATATTGAGAGAGTTTTCTTATGTGTATGAAAATGAAGGTGAAATGCTATGAAATATGCTTAATGATTTGTGATCTAAGTTGTTATTACTTTTCACCAAGGTTCACCACTAGACCCACTTGTTTAACCAACTTGCAAGCTAGGTAAATATCAAAGATATTTGTGGAAACTAGTTGAAAAAAAGTGGGTCCCACAAGGGAGTTTATAACCGTGAATGGGGGGGGGGGTACCCTTGCTTTGTGAACTTGTTTTCCTTAGGTAGAAGTGTTAGTTTTATTAGGAATTTGTTTAGGAAACTTATATGTATAAGTGTTTAAGTGTTTAAAAGGTGTTAAGTGACCATTACTAGTCCATAATGATCCAATTAACATTAGATGGTCACTAAAAAAAATATCTGATATTGTTCGGATATTCATTCCGCTTTGTTTCCGTTAGTCGTTATTTGAACGCTAAGTTGTGTAACTTGTGTGAATTGATATAGATATTGGTTCGGATGGTACCCGAAAGTATCCTGATATGAATTCTATGTTAAACTGCACTTTTACATGTTGTAAAAATATTAAATGGCTGATTTCTGCAGAATTTCTGTGAAAAAGTGTTGAAATCGTCGCTTTTAGTGCTTTTCGGGTAGTTTTTAGTGTTATCGGACTTCCGGAAGGTTTTAAATCAAAATTTTGCATTCCTAGTTAGGGTTTAACATATATTAGATGTTGGACTTTCGTCTGAGTCCTAAAGATGTTGTTTAGATGGTTTCTGCGGATCCTGCGTTTTCGTCAGAATACTAGTTTACTAGGTGCTTTTCTAGTAGTTTCGATGCATTGTTTAAAATGTTTCAAATGTACTTAATAAATATGGATCATATGCATCCTAAGTAAGTATTCCATGAGTATTCTAAGTGTATGTCACGAAATACGCAGTTTGAGTGTTCAAAATGCATAAAAAGCTAAAATGAGTACTTTAAGTGTAAGAAAGTTACCGAAAAGTGGCAGTTGTCACATTCTCCCCGTGTTATTGAGAATTTCGTCCCGAAATTCAAGCTGAGTCATCTTTTGCAGGAGTATTGTCGAACAGGTGGGGGTATTTTGGTTTTAATTTGATTTTCACGTTCCCAAGTATATTCGGGTCCGTGTCGAGAGTTCCAATGAATTTTTGCTAATATGTTACAACTCCTTCATGTTTCCTGGACCTTCCGGTCCATGACCTCAACATGTGCTTTGGTGAATTGGAGTTTGTTATCAATATGAACCTCATCCTCCGGGATGAAAACTGTTTCTTGCGTTGGACTCTTCTTGAGATTCGACAAATGAAATATGTCGTGCACACTACTAAGTTCTTCTGGTAACTTCAGCTTGTAGGCATCGATGCCAATCTTTTCCAAGATTTCAAATGGACCTACGTATCGAGGGTTAAGCTTTCCACGCTTACCGAACCGTGCTACGCCCTTCCAAGGCGAGACTTTCAACAAGACTTTGTCTCTGACCTCGAAAGATAATGGCTTCCGTCTCTTGTCTGCGTAGCTCTTTTGTCGATCGCTAGCCGCCTTGATACGGTCTCTGATCTGAAAGATTTTTATCCGTAGTCTCTTGGACTAATTCTGGACCAATTAGTTGTTTATCGCCCGCTTCCGCTCAACAAAGCAGTGAGCGACATTTTCGACCATAAAGAGCTTCGAACGGTGCAGCTTGTATGCTTGTATGGTAGCTGTTGTTGTAGGAAAACTCAACCAAAAGTAAATGAGTATCTGGTGTGCGTGTGCCACGTATGTTATTTATACAGTTGATTTTACGCACTATTTTAAGTTTATTATTTATAAAAATGGTTTTTATACCTTAACATTAAAACACACACAACAAAGGACAAGTGTATCCCGTCACATATGCAGTAAAGTATTGGTAAGAGCCAGATATCGTCCCAAGGAATACGAAAGATGAGATAAGATATTATAAGTACTGAATCTTTGTCATTATTTTACCAAAGGAAGAAATAATTGAATTGTTGTTTAACTAATTTAACTGAAAATAAAAATATAAATATAACCAATATCTTATTTCACAAATAACCTAAACATGTTATCTATCATGTATTTCACCAAAGCACTTTAATCAATTATCCATTTGCAAGACAGTTAGTCGCCGTTAGGAATTTTCTAACATAATGATTCTTCGGATAGTTAACACGAAGGTCCCATCTTAACTTTCCTAAAACCATGCATTAGCGAGCTATTGATTTTATGTGAATCTTTAAAGATAGATTAGTCATCCGTTAAGAGTTTTCTAATCTCACTTATCAAAGAAAGCAATACCGATGGTCACAATACAGCCACAAAGATAAGCATTTATGTAGATCATATAACAAATAATTTCACCTTTACAAGTCTTGAATACAAATCTACCAAGTTAGCAATTTCAGACCAAAACTACTGAACAAGGATCATAAACCGCATACAAGAACATGTAATCAACACCATATAATTCATTAGAACCCTTACGTGTAGGAAAGTACTCTTAATCAAAATAAGACATATATTGTGTAATACCAATCTCCGGGTTGGTTCTCATGGTGTAAACAGAATTTACAAATAAGTGAATAATCAAGAGTTAACATCCAAATTACCACATATTCATTACCCAATATAATCAAATATAATCAAGAACACAACATCAATGAAACATTCATTATACAATCATGAAGATTCAAACATAAACAAGTACTTGAGTTTCATACAAACTAGATTACAATAAAAAGATTATTCAAGAAACAAGTTCACAATTACTATATACATACAAACATACATCAGTCCAATAACATGCACAATGATTAGACTACATGTTCAAGAACAAGGAATCGAACCATAAACATGCACTGAATTGACGGGGTGGATTGACTAGGCTTTCACACGAACTCGAGGCATCGAAGTGGCTTGATCAGAACTTGTTCGGACCTGGAATTTTGTCAGAAAACTTGGAGAAAAACCCAACCACTTTGCTCTGATTCGAATGGGCTATTTATAGGGAAGATTTCTCGTATCGCACGGGCGTGCGACGTATTGCACGGTCGTGCCATACCGATGACGTCATTGATTACGTGGATCGCACTTGGTTCCGACAATGGAGTGGTTGGGTTAGTTAGACGGTTCGTCACAAAGGGAACGGGCGTTCCATGGCTCGCACGATCGTTCAATTCCGGCATTTGAATTGAACGGCTGGTCGCACGGATGTGCATCTCCAGATGGTTTGCATATTGTCGGTCTCGCACGTCCGTTCGGACAGCGCACGTCCGTGCGATCCCGGTAACTTGTTGGTTGTCGTGTTTGCACCAGTCGTTCATCCGGATGTGCAGCAATTGCACGATCGTTCTTCAGATGGCACGGTCGTGCCATTCCGGACAGTTTCTTGATTTTAGCCCGTTTGATCAGAAATGCTTCGGAAGTTGTCCGTTTTCATCAGATTTTCATTTTATGCTCCGTTTAAGACCTAAAATTGAATAAATATAGATTTTAGTCCTTAACATTGCGATTTCGGTCAAAAACGCTTAAAACGGAAGTGTTTTGGGGTATAAAAACATGTATATTTTAACGTATATCAAACCTCCCCACACTTGAACTTTTGCTTGTCCCTAAGCAAAACAACTGTACAAACGATTATTTTTAAGAAGAAAAATTAAACACACAATAATGTACATAAGCGTTTTAAAATTAACTAATAATGATAGCAATGAGAAAACTTAATGCAATTTTTCAAAAATAAATAGCGTTTTTAATGTCAATTATTCACTTACTTGCATCTTTGATGTAATTCCCTCAGCTCACTGGTGCAAACTAGTGAATTGTACACTAGTAATTTTCTGTGATAACTCAAAAGCCATGTCATATAGTAACATTAACATAGGCTTGTAATGAAATCTCATTTTTATCATTTAACACATAAAAATCAAGAGGACTTTTTATTGTGGGTTGTAACTTGGCTAAGGTTTATGGGTAGGAATGGATATTTACTGGGTGAAGTGTTTCAATCCGGTCTAGCAAATTATCCTAACAAACCTCACACAAAAGTAAATTCACTCTATATTTTTATTTTTTTAATTTTTTTATTTTACCCAATATATTCACAAACCAAGTGACTCTTTTAAAGTCAGATTGTCAAGACCTGTTTTATCTTTGATGTGTCGTATGTCTTCCTTTATCCTGTAGTGAACATTACTTCCAACTCTAATGGACCGTTCGGCATTGAGCTTAATAGCCCCCACCCTCATTAGAAGTGTGTATTCATGTTGGGATTCAGTTTGACTTTTTCTACATCTTCCTTTGTGAGACCAATTTCCACATCCAATGCATTTGTCGTATCGTTTTGCTCTTCTTTTCATTGCACTTTTGGATGTCCCACAAAATGGTGGCGTTTGTTCTTGTTGTCGCCACGTTTTTCTAACTTCTTCACTTTGGTGAAATATTTTCTCCCTAAGTTCCGAAGGTAAGCTTGGTTTCGCGAATTGTAAGCAGCAAAGCAAATTTAAATCGAATGAATGCATGTCCAGTTCTTTATCGATCTGCCGGTAAAAGACCAAAATAAATTCCTATAATAGGAAAATTATACTAACCCGGAATTCACACTAAATAGTTTAATACAAATGAAAGGTAAAGGCTCAACATGGTTTACTATTGGATAATATTTTTGCTTTTTCAAGGGTTTTTTAACAAGAAAGGTAAACACATGGTTGTATCCTATTGCCTCTATCATTTTTATATAATTTTTACAGTTAGTGATTTAAACAAGTATATTCAAGACAAGTTCTGAAATGTATACTATTATGCGGCACACTCAACAAAATGAAGTTTAAAGCATATGATTATTGCTTTTAGAATGGCTCAAAACTCACTAATTGGGTGTGTATTTTAGATGCAAATTTATGAATAATTGTAAAAAAATTTATTTCTAAAATTTATTTCTAAAAATTATTTTAACATTTTCTCATTTGTATAATTATTAGTTAAGAATAAATCAAATATGTACAAAACTAATTATAAACACTCTAATTTTTATAATTTTTTTTTTAGATTTGTACAAAATTTTAAAGCAATTAAGGACAAACAAAGTTTAAGAATCTTTTAAACCCCTCCCCACACTTGAACTTCACATTGTCCCCAATGTGAAATACATATTAGTTAAGTAATTATGAGGAACTAAACTAATAATGTGAAAAGGGAAAGATGTACTCCCTTTGAGTTGACTCGTTTGAGTAGACTTTGATTTGTAGTCATCTCAATTCTGTGCATTTCTTGAACCTGCCAATGATCTCACTTTCTAAAATAGCCAATATCAAACAAAACAATTATTCACACATAACATATATCAAAACAAACATAAATTTTAAAAGTTTTAAACTAAATACTAAATAAAACAAACCAAATGTTTAAAATTGTTTCACACCAAACATAAGTACTAAAACATAAAATAAACATCCATCCATCAAACAAACAAAGTGTCCATAAATCAAACAAACACATCACCTACTCGTCAGCGTCATTACCACCACCACCATATCCTCCAGTACCTGAAGGGCCAGCATCATCATGACCAGATGGATCCCAGAATGGGAACTGCGGAGGCTCGCCAAAATAGTTTGGGTAGGCATTCTGAAGCCCCCCAAAGAGATATGTAAAACTATCCTGTACTCCTTGGTACAAGTTCTGCTGGCTAGCCCGTATCTGGTCCTGCTGTGCTCTAATAGCAGTCTGATCAGCTCTAATAAAATCTTGCGAAGCGCGTATAGCTTCCTGCTCTCATCGCCTCCTGAGATACCTGCATATTTTGAAACTGCTGGTAGAACTCTGGGTATGGCGGTAATCCCTCAGGCCATTGTTGGAATGCCTGGTGCTGTGGCGAGTGTGGCGGTGTCTGTGGTTGATGCTGCTCACCCATCTCTTCATCATCATCATCTGCAGGCAATGGAGGCAACGGGTCCCAGACCTCACTGTTTAGACCTTTCAGTCTATCCCATGCATCCGTTTCTACAATCATTCTCATAGCTTTCAGTGATTGGATATCAACATACTCCCCCTCAGTCACAAGATGAAGACCATTCACCACATCATCAGTCAGTAAATTTTCATTGAAAGCAATTTGGGTGACATACTCACCTCCATAAATCTGACTGTTGTATACCCTGCCTGAGCAATTGACAAAGTACTCTGCCATTCGCGCTGCTAGGTTGAGGTTTGGTCTTTGAACCAACTCCCAAAGATATAGCAAATCTGGTGTTGGACAGTTACCTTGACTGTCCTTTCGACCGCAAATGGTGTGGCTGAAAATATGGTGCATAACTCGCATGAGTGGATCTCTCAATCTTGAGGCTTTTGACATTCTCAGGTCATAAGGAGGTCCCTCTGCAATCTCAGCCCAAAAAGCATTCCTCACAGCGTTGTTTGGAAAATCGAACGTGTTGGTGAATAATTCCTCATCATCCATATCCGCTCGGGTATAAATCCCGAGTCTCCTTCCCAAGCGCCCAACTGACCATGTGTTCCACCTCCCTGCCAACCTAAATGTGATCCTTTGCTTGTGTCTGAATTTTGGATTTCGAGTAGCAACTGGTTTTTCATATTGATAAGTTGAGAAAAATTCGATAGCTAACTCAAGGTAGATTGGTTGGCCAAAATTGCCTAGACCGGCCAACGGTACAGAAAGCATGTCTTGTAAACGGTCCCTCTGATTTAAATCAGTCATTACTTCCCAATCTAGTCTTCGTGGAATCCCAAATCTGCCTCGCCTTGCCCACAAGGCGTCTCTCCTAGGAATACAAAGGGCCTCTCGTGCGTTATTCGCGTCAAATTGTAGGAACGGGTGATTCATCTGTATGAGGAACAATGTTAGAAACAGGAAAACAACAAAAATTTGACCCGAAAACTGCCGAAAACTAAGATACGAAGGTTCTGTCCATTCTAATCTGCAGGTATGGCACGAGCGTGCCAAGTGACGCACGACCGTGCGTTGCCGAGATCAGTCACATGTTTCCAGTGTTTGTCGAGATCGCACGGCGTGCAATGTGTGGAACGACCGTTCGTTATCTGCAGATCAGGTTTTTCTGCAGAATTTCGTTTCAGCAATCGTTTTCGTCGGTTTTCGCCATTTTTTCGATACGCAAACAGTTTTAACCTTTTCTATTCATAGAATCTTCGTGCGGTATATCTAAGACTTGTATAAATTATCGTGATCTATCAAACACATCTATATTACACTAAAACTACAAAAACATCAAAAATTACGAAATTACCCCTAAAATGTCAAAAGACATTCTTGCTACATTTTTAATCGTTGAGTCAGTAGCGTAGACTCTCCTCCCCACACTTATGAAGTATGCGGGGTTTGGAGTTCAAAAACCTCCAATACCGACTTAATAGGTCCGGTAACGTACAACTTCAATCTATGACCATTCACCTTGAATATATTTCCATTCTTCTCCTCAATTGAAACAGCTCCATATGGATATACCTTTTTCACAGTGTATGGGCCTGTCCAACGTGAATGAAGCTTTCCTGGAAATAAACGCAATCGTGAATTGTACAAAAGAACTAGATCGCCCGCTTGGAATTCTTTTTGGTCCTTCAAGCGTCTATCGTGCAATCTTTTGGTTCGTTCCTTATACAAGATGGAACTCTCATAAGCTTATTGTCGTAATTCTTCCAATTCATGAATCTGGAGAAACCGGGCTTCACCTCCAGTTTTTAAGTCCAGATTTGCTGTTTTAAGTGCCCACATCGCTTTATGCTCTAATTCCACTGGTAAATGGAATGTCTTTCCGTATACAAGTCTAAAGGGAGTGGTCCCAATAGGAGTCTTGTAAGCTGTACGAAAAGCCCACAGTGCTTCGTCTAGTTTGTCCGACCATTCTTTACGGTTAATACCTACAGAGCGTTCAAGAATTCGTTTTAGCCCACGGTTTGTGACTTCCACTTGCCCACTTGTCTGTGGATGATAGGGCGTGGAAATACAGTGATGAACACCATAACGGGACAAAGCTTTTTCAAGCTGACTGTTGCAAAAATGAGTCCCTCTGTCACTGATAAGTGCCTTTGGGGCACCAAACCTGGCAAACAAACTTTTCAGAAAACTCACGACTGACCTGGCATCATTGGTGGGTAAGGCCTGTGCCTCCGCCCATTTTGATACGTAATCGACTGCAACCAGGATATATTTATTACCTCGTGAGGGGGGAAATGGTCCCATGAAGTCTATCCCCCAAATGTCGAAGACTTCACACACTTGAATCCAATGTTGAGGCATCTCATTGCGTGCCGAGATATTCGTTGCTCTCTGACAAGCATCACATACTCTAACACATTCATACGCATCACGAAAATTGTGGGCCAGTAGAATCCAGAGTCTAACACTTTCTTTGCAGTGTAGTTTGCTCCATGATGACCTCCGGTTGGTCCCTCGTGACAGTGACGAAGAATGCTAGCTGCCTCCTCTCCAAATACACACCTTCGGATAACCTGATCGGCTCCGATCCTAAACAAGTATGGTTCGTCCCAGATGTAATACTTCAGATCTGCAAAGAACTTCCTCTTTTGTTGATATGATAATCCTTTGATAAGGATTCCACATGCGAGGTAGTTTGCATAATCGGCGAACCATGGTGACTCGTTATTCATCTCAATACTTAAAAGAAATTCATGAGGGAAATTGTCGTTTATTTGCTCCTCCACTGAATTATCTGAATTGCCATGTTCAAGTCTCGAGAGATGATCGGCTGCAACATTTAAAGCTCCCTTTTTATCTTGGATCTCTATGTCAAATTCTTGTAATAACAAGATCCATCGAATAAGACGCGGTTTTGCATCTTGTTTGCTAAAAAGGTATTTAATTGCCGCATGATCCGTGTACACAATTGTTTTAGACAACACAAGGTACGATCTGAATTTATCGAACGCATATACTACTGCCAAAAGTTCTTTCTCTGTAGTCGTATAATTTTCCTGAGCATCATGTAGAGTCTTGCTGGCATAGCATATAGGGTGAAAATGCTTCTCCCTTCGTTGTCCTAAGACTGCTCCTATTGCATAATCGCTTGCATCGCACATTATCTCGAATGGCAATGTCCAATCTGGTGCAACTAATATTGGGGCTTCGATAAGCTTTTGTTTCAGGTGCTTGAAAGCTTTCCTACAATCGTCTGAAAAGACAAACGGAGCATCTTTCTCTAACAAACGGGTCATAGGTCTTACGATTTTTGAAAAGTCTTTAATAAATCGCCTGTAGAACCCTGCATGACCTAGGAAACTTCTGATTGCTCTAACCGAGGTAGGTGGAGGAAGTTTAGAAATGATATCTACTTTTGCTGGATCAACTTCCAACCCGGCTTCAGAGATTTTGTGCCCAAGAACTACCCCTTCTTTCACCATGAAGTGACATTTCTCCCAGTTAAGCACAAGATTAGTTTCCTCACATCTCATTAACATTCTTTTCAAATTTCCTAGACATTGATCAAAAGAACTCCCGAATACAGAAAAATCATCCATGAATACTTCCATGGAGTCCTCAATCATGTCATGGAAAATGGCAATCATACAACGCTGGAATGTAGCTGGTGCATTACACAGTCCAAAAGGCATACGCCTGTAGGCAAATGTGCCGAAAGGACATGTGAAAGTAGTCTTCTCCTGATCTTCAGGAGCGATTGGAATTTGAAAGTATCCTGAAAACCCATCCAAGAAACAGAAAAATGACTTCCCCGACAGACGTTCCAACATCTGGTCGATGAATGGAAGCGGGAAGTGGTCCTTACGGGTGGCATCATTGAGTTTGCGATAATCAATGTAAACTCGCCATCCTGTGACGGTACGGGTAGGAATAAGTTCATCTCTATCATTTGGAACTACAGTAATACCACCTTTCTTAGGTACTACTTGCACTGGACTTACCCAAACTGAATCAGATATGGGGTAAATTAGACCTGCGTCTAGCAACTTGATTACTTCCTTCTTCACCACGTCTTGCATGTTTGGATTCAGGCGCCTTTGATGCTGCGCTCTAGGCTTGTAATTGTCTTCCATGAGAATCTTATGAGTACAAAAGGACGGATTAATACCTTTTATATCCATAATTTTCCAGGCCATGGCTTTCTTGTGGAGCGTTAGAACTTCAAGAAGCTGTCTCTTCTCTTCTTTCGCTAAAGATGCTGAAATGATGACTGGCAAGCGACACTCCTTGTCTGAAAATGCATATTCGAGATGCGGAGGGAGTTCTTTTAACTCCAAAGACGATGGTTCTTCAACTGATGGTTTTGATTTTTCTTCAACTTCACGGTTTAGTTCCACAAATTGATTTGGACTTTGAGAATCATTTTCATCAAATGGTTGCTCAATTTTGAGATATATGTCCGTATCAATTTCTTCAACAATGCTTTGAAAATGAGAGCTTACACATGTATCAACAATGTCAACACAGTATAGTACATCATCGTGACTTTGCGGATGTTGCATTGATCGTTTAATATCAAAAGTCACGTGCTCATCATCTACTCGGAGCGTGATTTGGCCTGCTGCCACATCAACAATTGTCCTCGCAGTATTGAGGAATGGGCGTCCGAGTATCAATGGCACTTTCGAATCTTCGTCCATATCAAGAATTACAAAATCCACGGGAAAAACAAATTTATCAATTTTAACAAGCATTTTTCTACGAATCCGCGAGGATATTTGATTGATCTATCTGCAAGTCGAATGCTCATTTTAGTGGGTGTAGGTTCTCCTAGGTCTAACTTAGCAAAAACTTTATAAGGCATAAGGTTTATGCTTGCTCCTAGATCTGCTAATGCGTTACTAAGTGTCATGTTTCCAATGAGACATGGAAGTGTAAAACTGCCTGGATCTCCCATCTTTTCTGGTAGACGGTTTTGGAGAACGGCCGAACAGTTTTCATTCATCAACACACAAGACAAACTTTCGAGTTTCTGTTTGTTTGTGAGGATGTCTTTCAAGAACTTTGCATATTTAGGCATTTGGGCCAATGCTTCAACAAATGGTATGTTTATGTGCAATTGTTTAAACATTTCTAAAAACTTACCATGTTGTTCATCGTTTTTTTGCTTCTTCAATCTACTTGGATATGGAATAAGAGGGACGAATTCTTTAACTGGCTCCTGAAACTGTGCTGTACTTGCTGGGTCTAGCCTAGCGTGCACCTCGTTTGAAGCGTCAGTTAGGACATGATCATTAATCGGCGGTGAGTCCGATTTTTCAGGTCCTGTTGTTCTACCACTCCTTGTCATAACTGCATTAACGTGCCCTCTTGGGTTTGGTTCTGTGTTACTTGGAAGACTACCTTGTGGTCTTTCCGATAACATCTTGGCCAACTGGCCAACTTGATTCTCAATGGTTTGCAATGAAGCTTTCTGGCTCCTTAATTCTCCTTCTGGTGCCATAAACCGCTCCTCATGCTGCTGATATCGCTTTTCAGACAATTGATTAGCATTATTGGAGTTATTTAATAGTTGTGCCATCATTTCCTCTAATTTTGAATTAGGTTGAGAGGTTTGAGGCTGTTGAGACTGGGAAGTGTTTCCTAAACCTGAATTATTAAAACATGGTTGAAAGGTTTGCCCTGATGGCTAAAAAGATTGATTTTGGGATTGATAGAATTGACTTTGAGGCTGAAAGGATTGCCCCTGAGACTGTTGTGGTGCGGGAGCGCGTTGAGCAAATCCAAGTGGATTTTGGTTATTAGGATTGGCTTTCCACCTAAAGTTTGGATGATTTCTCCAACCTGGACTGTACGTGTTACTATAGGGGTTATTTTGGGGCCTGATTGGATTGCCCAAATAGTCCACCTCTTCGTGGCTTGTAAACATAACACCCTGCTCACATGTACCTTGCTCGTGTGACACTCCACATAGCTCACATGAAGATTGTACTGATTGTACTTTTGAAGCGTTTTGAGCTTGTTCAAACTTTGCTGCCAAAGCTCCGATTTGTGCTGAAAGAGCCGTATAGGTATCTACTTGATGAACTCCAGGATTTGAAACAACATTTCCTCGTGCTCCAACATGACGTGAACTTGACTTCAACGCAGCTTTCTCAATGATTGCATAAGATTCATTGGGCGTTTTTGTTCCCAAATCTCCTCCTGCATAAACATCTAAACGTTCTTGTGAATTGTAGCCGAGTCCTTGGTAAAAGTTCAACACAAGTTGTCTTTTGGAAAACCCGTGATGTGGAACATCGATCAAAAGATCTTTGAACCTTTCCCAAGCTGCATGTAGAGATTCTCCTACATCCTGTTTGAATGTCATAATACGGTTCTTCAGCTTGACTGTCTTTTCCGGCGGGAAATATTTTTGCATGAAAAGATCTGCTAATTCGTTCCAAGTTGTGATGGACCCTGTTGAAAGTGACAAAAGCCAAGATCGAGCTTTGCCTCGCAAAGAGAATGGAAAAAGACGCAAACGAATTGCGTCTTCAGAAACATCAGTAATTTTAAAAGTTGAGCAGACTTCGAGAAATGAAGCAATGTGTCGACCAGGATATTCATGATCCTTACCATCAAACTGCACAGAATTTTGTATCATATTAATTATACTAGATTTAATTTCAAAACTAGGTGCTTGTATCTCAGGTCGGTTAATGCTTGGTATCAAGCCTTCTCTTCCTGGACGGTCAGTTTCATTCAAAGGCTGGTTGTCATCTGCTACAATGGCTGCCATAATTCCTCCTTTGTCGTCCTCCGAACTCTCGTTGTCAGACAGTGTTACTGGTTCATCGATTGCATTTGCAATCTTTTGTGCAACAACACGTGCTCTTTCGCGTAGCCTCCTACTTCTTCTAAGATTAATTTCTTGTTCGTTGGCTAGCTCAGTTTTAACTGGAACAGAGGGCGTGGACATTAGCCTGCAATAAAAAAAATAAAAATAAAAGTATCATACAAATAAAAAAAAATATATTTTAATAATATATTACAGAATATAAAAACTAAAATTATTATTTAATATACACACATATATATACAAGATATTATATAGTTCTAATTAATATTTACTCTATATATATAATTGTTTAAGTCCATAGTCCTTTCTTTTTCGTTTTTTTTAAATGTTGCTAAAAAGTCGTACATGGTCATGTATCAACCCACGTACAGCAGTTCGCAATGCCTTTTGTGCATGGTAGTGTAATCGGTTCCCACGGTATGGCGTGCCCGATGACTACCTTATGCAAGTATTAATAAATGAATAAATAACAGTTAACTAAATAAATAAATAAATACAAGAATGAATAAATAAATAAATAAATGAAATAAATACGTATATAAGCGGTTCGTTTCCGAACATGGCTATCAACGTAGTGTACAGAAATGAAATAAATAAATAAAATGACAGAAAAAAAATAACTGAATTGAAGTAATGTAATAACTGTACTTAAAAAGTTAAATATTGAATTAAAAATTGCATAAATTAAATGTTAGTTGACAGTAATTAAAAAGTTAGATTGTTAGTAAGTTAAAAGTTAGTAAAGTTAGAAAGTTAGTAAGTCAGTATTGTTAGCTGGTTAATTGGTTAAAATAGTCAGAATAAATAAATAAATAAGACAATAAATAAAAAAAATAGTTAGCAGTTAGAATGAATAAATAAATAAATAAATGGTTAGATAAACAATAAATAAAAGGTTAGATGTTAGTGGTTAATAATAAAAATAAATAAATAATTACAAAAATGTACTAGTATTAACTGTTATTTACAGTTTATACATTGGTAAAATAATAACTCGGATTGTTCCATTATTTACACCTTTTCTTTTCTTTTATTTTAGCTCCCCGGCAACGGCGCCAAAAACTTGGTGTGCGTGTGCCACGTATGTTATTTATACAGTTTATTTTACGCACTATTTTAAGTTTATTATTTATAAAAATGGTTTTTATACCTTAACATTAAAACACACACAACAAAGGACAAGTGTATCCCGTCACATATGCAGTAAAGTATTGGTAAGAGCCAGATATCGTCCCAAGGAATACGAAAGATGAGATAAGATATTATAAGTACTGAATCTTTGTCATTATTTTACCAAAGGAAGAAATAATTGAATTGTTGTTTAACTAATTTAACTGAAAATAAAAATAAAAATATAACAAATATCTTATTTCACAAATAACCAAAACATGTTATCTATCATGTATTTCACCAAAGCACTTTAATTAATTTTCCAATTGCAAGACAGTAGTCACCGTTAGGAATTTTCTAACACAATGATTCTTCGAATAGTTAACACGAAGGTCCCATCTTAACTTTCCTAAAACCATGCATTAGCGAGCTATTGATTTTTTGTGAATCTTTAAAGATAGATTAGTCATCCGTTAAGAGTTTTCTAATCTCACTTATCAAAGAAAGCAATACCGATGGTCACAATACAGCCACAAAGATAAGCATTTATGTAGATCATATAACAAATAATTTCACCTTTACAAGTCTTGAATACAAATCTACCAAGTTAGCAATTTCAGACCAAAACTACTGAACAAGGATCATAAATCGCATACAAGAACATGTAATCAACACCATATAATTCATTAGAACCCTTACGTGTAGGAAAGTACTCTTAATCAAAATAAGACATATATTGTGTATTACCAATCTCCGGGTTGGGTCTCATGGTGTAAACATAATTTACAAATAATTGAATAATCAAGAGTTAACATCCAAATTACCACATATTCATTACCCAATATAATCAAGAACACAACATCAATGAAACATTCATTATACAATCATGAACATTCAAACATAAACAAGTACTTGAGTTTCATACAAACTAGATTACAATACAAAGATTATTCAAGAAACAAGTTCACAATTACTATATACATACAAACATACATCAGTCCAATAACATGCACAATGATTAGACTACATGTTCAAGAACAAGGAATCGAACCATAAACATGCACTGAATTGACGGGGTGGATTGACTAGGCTTTCACACGAACTCGAGGCATCGAAGTGGCTTGATCAGAACTAGTTCAGACCTGGAATTTTGACAGAAAACTTGGAGAAAAACCCAACCACTTTGCTCTGATTCGAATGGGCTATTTATAGGGAAGATTTCTCGTATCGCACGGGCGTGCAACGTATTGCACGGTGGTGCCATACCGATGACGTCATTGATTACGTGGATCGCACTTGGTTCCGACAATGGAGTGGTTGGGTTAGTTAGACGGTTCGTCACAAAGGGAACAAGCGTTCCATGGCTCGCACGATCGTTCAATTCCGGCATTTGAATTGAACGGCTGGTCGCACGGATGTGCATCTCCGGATGGTTTGCATATTGTCGGTCTCACACGTCCGTTCGGATAGCGCACGTCCATGCGATCCCGGTAACTTGTTGGTTGTCGTGTTTGCACCGGTCGTTCATCCGGATGTGCAGCAATTGCACGATCGTTCTTCAGATGGCACGGTCGTGCCATTCCGGACAGTTTCTTGATTTTGGCCCGTTTGATCAGAAATGCTTCGGAAGTTGTCCGTTTTCATCAGATTTTCATTTTATGTTCCGTTTAAGACCTGAAATTGAATAAATACAGATTTTAGTCCTTAACATTGCGATTTCGGTCAAAAACGCTTAAAACGGAAGTGTTTTGGGGTATAAAAACATGTATATTTTAACGTATATCAGTATCCCAGTTGCCTCCCAAATCCATAACACATGCACGAAGCATATCTTCGATTGTTTGGATTTTCCGTTCGCTCTGGCCGTCAGTTTGTGGATGAAAGATCCTGCTTAGATTTAAATGAGATCCAAAGGCCTCTTGAAATGACTTCTAAATTCGTGAAATGAAGCGACCGTCTTGGTCTGAGATGATTGAAATAGGCACTCCATGATGAGCCATTATTTCTTTGAGATAGAGTTCTGCTAGTTTCTCTGTACTATCCTTCTCCCGAATTGGTAAGAAGTGTGCGGACTTTCTTAGTCTATCGATGATTACCCATATCATGTTGTGACCTCTTGAGGTCCTGGGTAACTTCGTAATGAAGTACATCGATATTTGTTCCCATTTTCAAACGGGAATCTCGGGTTGTTGTACCAATCCCGAGGGATTTTGCTACTCGGCTTTGACTTTCGCATAAGTCTAGCATTCTCCGACATAAGTAGCGATAACACTTTTGAGGTTAGGCCACCAATAGTATTCTTTCAATACTTAGGCCTATGTGCTTCCTCAAAATATCATCTCGAAGGCCGCCAAAGAATGGAACCCATTTTCGACCCATAAGGTATAAAGTTCCATCTTCTTGGCGCTAATTGTTCCTTCATGCCTCGAAGTGTTTCTTCTTGAATATGCTCTTCTTTGAGCGCTTGTGAATCATCTTCTCTAATGCTTGAACTCTCAGTGTTCTAACTCGCTCCTTGCGGCTCAAGGCGTCTGCTACAATGTTCGCCTTGCTCGAATGGTACTTTATTTTATAATCATAGTCGTTCAACAATTCAACTGTACATCGTTAATGTATGTTTAATTCTTTTTGGTTGAATACGTGTTGAAGGCTTTTATGATTCGTGAAAATAATGTATTGAGTACCATATAAATAATGTCGCCATATTTTCAAAGCGAATACCACCGTACCTAACTCGAGGTCGTGAGTGGTATAGTTATTTTAATGAACTTTCAGTTGACGTGATGCGTACGCGATAACTTTCTCCCGTTGCATAAGTACGCAACCCAATCCTTGATGCGAAGCATCACAGTAAACTACGAAGTCATCGGTACCATAGGGTAGTGATAAGATTGGTGCATCGCACAACTTATCCTTGAGAAGTCGAAATGATTATTCTTGTTTCCCGATTGGGTGAGGGAGGCTAGCGGTTGAGAAAATTTTAGAAAAATTCTCTATAAATCTCCGATATTACCCTGCTAATCCCAATAATTGTCGGACTTCAGTTGGAGTCTTGGGCGCTTCCCAGTTCTTAATTGCTTCGATCTTTGAGGTGTCTACTTGAATGCCTTTCTCGTTCACTATCTGCCCGAGAAATTGTACTTCACAAATCCAAAACTCGCATTAGTGTCTCCTTCTTGAGTAGTTCTAAAATGGTTCTTAAATGTTGTTCGTGCTCGTCTGCCGATCGTGAGTATATCAAAATGTCGTCAATGAACACTATGACAAATTTGTCGAAGTATGGATTGCACACATGGTTCATCAAGTCCATGAAGACCGCAGGCGTGTTCGTTAAACTAAAAGGTATAACGAGAAACTCGTAATGACCATAACGAGTCTGAAAAGCTGTTTTCGGTACGCCTTCCTCTTAAATTTGTAATTTATGATACCCCGATCGTAAGTCTATCTTGGACTAGAAGCTTGAACCTTGCAATTGATCGAATAAATCACCAATCCTCGATAGTGGATACCGATTCTTGACGGTGAGTTTATTCAACTCTCTGTAGTCGATGCACATTCTGAGTGTTTCATCCTTCTTCTTTACAAACAAAGCTAGAGCTCCCCAAGGCGAGAAGCTTGGTCTAATGAATCATTTATCCAACAACTCTTGAAGTTGTGTGAATAACTCTTGCATTTCAAAAGGTGCTAATCGATATGGAGATTTGGTTATGGGTGCGGTTCACGATACCAAGTCGATATGAAACTCGACTTGTCGATATGGTTATAGTCCCGGCAAGTATTCAGGAAATATTTCAGGAAACTCTTTTACCACTGGAATATCTGTCAGTTGTGGCCCAACGGCCTTCTTGTCGACAACATGTGCTAGAAAGGCAATAGAACCTTTCCGTAAGAACTTATGTGCCTTCTTGTAATTAATGATCCACAATGGTGTGTCGTGCTTCTCTCCGTGAATAACAAGTGTCTCTTTGTTCAGTGGTGGTAGGCGAATGACCTTCTCATGACAAAAGACTTCGGCTTGGTTACTGGATAACCAATCCATGCCAACCACTACGTCAAAACTACCCAACTCAACGGGTAACAGATCGATACTGAATCTTCGCTCGGCAAGTTCCAAGGAACATCCTCTAACAACTTTCCCTGACTCGACTAGTTTACCGTATGTCAATTCTATAGAATGAGGGGACGTCTAGCTTACTTGGCTCTAGGCCAAGTACATTTTAAATTCTGTGTGGCGAGGACTTCACTGTATAGTTTTAGGAACCCTATGTTTAAATGTAGGATAACCCAATCCATATGTTTAGATGTAGGATAACCCGATCCATATGTTTAGATGTTGGATAACCCAACCATATGTTTAGATGTAGGATAACCCAATCCCTAATTGTAGCTAGGACAATCCCATCCCTAGCCATGAAACTAATGTATTTGAAATGTTGAGATGAAGCTAAAATTGGCACCAGTATCAAATAACATGGATGTGAAATGTTGGTTGATTGGAAACGTGTCGAGTAACTACTGTTTGAGTGATCGAGGTAGGGTGTGATGATGCGGTCATGCCTCGGATCTCCGGGGCTAAATCCCATATGTAACGCGCAATGCGTTTGAATTCGGGTGTTACGTAGTATGGAAACAACCCTTAAGATATCATGAAAGCCTCGAGTGTAACCAACAACATTGGCTCTAATCATGATCGAGTTCTAGAATTTTGTTTCCAACCTTTGAATTTAAATCAGCGAGCAATACTCTTCTCGTATAAGATCCTTGAGTTCTTCCCCCGACAACCTCTTCACTGTATCCCTTCCTAGCGTTTGTACCTGGAGATTCCACCAAGTTAAGGTTGCGTTCAGCAGGAGATTCTCTGTGTATCTAACTGTCTACTCAGGAATGCGTTTCCTAGTATGACTAACTGACTGCATTGTCTTTATGTGGTAGACAGAACCTACCGCACCTCTCGTATTAACGAGGTCTTGCCGCTTACAGTCCGAAAAGTCTTAAAATTAGGGCCTTGTGTGGTCACATCTTCTGGTGTGGCATTGCTACTCATTCCCGATCCATCGGGATTTGAATCACTTGAACTACCAGTACCACCAGCACCGTCACTAGTGTCGTCCCGATTAACCTCATGTTGTGCAATTTCTGCACCCTCGTGTTGTTCCATAAGAACTTTAGTTTGACTGTGAGATGTTGATTAGTTAACCCGTTTTTGGGTGTAGACCATCCTCCTGGCGCCATGATCTTTTTAATATACAACATTAAAAGAATCTAGACATATATTTGGGATAAATATAGTCTATCATGTGACCAAGAATGAAGAAGGAAATTGGTCATAAAATCCTCAAGATCGTATTGTTCATACATGTTTGAATAAATGATAATGAGGATAACCGCAACCAAAATGCGTAGCGCCTCTTGCGTGTACTGGACATATGTCTAAGTGGAAAATGACATAATTTGTTGAGGAGGGGAAACCAACCAGTGGCCTCCGTCCCTATAGTATGCATTCCGTACTACATAGGCTTTGATCATCCGAACTAGAGAAATTCCTTTGTCGTACTTGCCCATGTGACGAATATGGTAATAGTGCTTGAGCTTCACGAGCTCCAACAAGATCATTAAGATCTTCATAGATGTCGAATAGAATGCAATGAGGGAGTTGTAGCATGGTTCATGTCATACTATCCCTTTGGATAGGACAAATGTCAAATGACGGAATTTATTGTATTCATTTCCAATAAGTAAGATTACGCCCCATTTGCGGTATGCGCATATAATGTATATATGTGTGGGCGCTCGGGGGGTTAAAACGAAGTTGCACTAATTTTAACGTTATTTTACTAATTTCGTGAAAATAACGTTAAAAGAGGGGGATGGTTAATCATGCATCATGTGGTGGCGTTGATAGCCGAAAGACAAGGGAGTACATGCACTAATCGGCCTTTGTCTTAATTGCTGCTGAGTGTTATGTGCCTTATGTCCAAGGCTTGATGCAAAACTACTATCGAGCCGGGGGTCTCACTGGAAGCAGCCTCTCTATTCCTACGGGGTAGAGGTAAGACTGTCTACATCTTACCCTCCTCAGACCCTACCTTAGTTTTGCTATTGGTGGGATTTACTGAGTATGATGATTTCCAATAAGTAAGATAAGGTGCCATAGACACCAAGGAACCAACTCATGTATAAGAATTCTAGAATGTTGAGGAAAGATCCTCCATGAGTGGTTAACAAGTTTTCTTTGTTTAGATGACTAGTCTCGAACAACTCGTGTTATAGATCAAATGTTTAGAAGCGAATGAATACGTATCGTCTTCCTGTATTGTATTGTAGGGTGTTATAGTAACCATCTCGGTTAGTGTTCTACTGGATAGAAACTTGAAAACTTAAGAATTTTGAATGGATAGTGATCATTAGCTTGACACGCAGAGTCCACCAGAATTTCCATGCACTACAAGTTGTTATTACGTGGGCCCCCGTAATAATAAATTGTCTTGCATGGTCATCCTATCATTCTCTCGTTCAGAGCAGGCGATCAGTCAGAGAGAGGACACTATTGTCTATATACCTTCAACATAGAAGGAAACTTCGTGATAGCTCACGTGTCAACGTCCGTTGTCATTACTCGCAGAACGGCACAACGTTAGATGAAATAGGAATAGAGAGAATTTGTAAAAATAACAACTGGAGAGGAACCTTTAAGATGAGTACTTCATCTTCCTTGTCTGGACAAGAGTGTCGTCAATTATGATTTGTATGAGCCACAGGGACCTCGTCCCACTAATGGATTTGTTGTCCAAGGTTGCCACCTCCGCCTCATCGTCACTACTGAAGTCAGGCGTCTCAGCATCCGTGAGAAAGTAACCGTTCTTCCACGGGATCAATGCTTTATGGTCTCACTCAGGAACCACGTTCGTTATAAGCTCCGCAATAGACGTGAGGTCGATATTCTCATGGAAGATTTATTGTATAAAGTATGTTATGTTTTGAAATAGAGTATCATATCTTGTGTAAAAGATATCGTGTCTTAGCCATGCTATGTGTGTCAAGGATGACAATGGAATTCGAAGTCGAAGGCATTTTGTTCTTGCCACAATATTCCTTAGAATACGTATATAAATCATTTATATATAATCACATAAAATCCTATCTAACAAGGATTTCTATCTTGCATAAGCTGAACTTGTAAATCGTTTATAATGCATAAACTGATAATGTAATGTATTGTAGGCACATAGTCTGTTAATGTAATGTGTCTATTTCTCATAGACTTCACCCATGGAAATGTCCTCGCTTGATTTATGTGAAGTAAATTTTTGTTGTAGTGGACCTTGAAAAATTTGTATGCAAGGAAAACCTCTTTTTCTTGTATAAATTGTTTTCGTGAGAGGTCCCTAGTGATTGTAGACTAGACTCGAGAAAGAATTCTGGTTCACTACAATCGATGCTCTGATACCAATCTGTCACACCCGCTCATAGCGGAAGCGCGAGGTGTGATCTGATCGGTTCTCATTGGATAACAATATAATTGAACATACTAAATGAATAAAAACAAGCTCCAATGCCATTGTCATATTGTTTCAAAAGAACACAACATAAGTTGAATGTATTGGTTACAAACCATCAAATGAAAATAAGTTGTCATCGTTTTATACATCAAAATGTAAGTCTTAAAATGTCAAGGCTTTTACCACTATATCACCGCAAAGAGGCGGTATATAACGGGCAAACCCTTCAAATGGTGGCATGGAGTCTTGATACTTGCTTTCCTTGACTGAAATGTCTGCATGGTCCACTAATTTCCTGAAATACATGTTAAGTTTGAAAACATCAACAAAAGTTGGCGAGTTCATGCAGTTTAGTTGTATGAGATGTATCTGTAAAATGTGAGTTGTATAAAATGTATTTGTAATATGTGAGTTGTATAAAATGTATCAATAAAATGTGAGTTGTATAAGATGTATCTGTATGTAATGATGTAGTATGTAAAGCGTCAATGAAATCGTTGATCATTAATGTTTCGCGAGGACATTAATATGTGTGACGAATTAGGAAGCAATCCAAACCTAGACGATTTCGTTTCGACTACTATCAACTGGGACACAAACACACTCTTCTGTATGGGTCCACGACCAAGAGTGGGGCTCGCCAATACCCGACCCATTAGATCTAACCCTCTGTACCTAGGTCCAAACTAGATTAATGGTGCTTAGATGTATGACCCTAATCGCACATGATCTAAGGTGTTTCATTCCATGACTTATCATACTATAAACATGTATTTTCCCCGATAGTTGTAAAGTTGTAAAACATTTAAAATGAATAGGGGACATGAACTCACAGAATCGCGTCTGTGAATAGAAGTAACTATGATCACACGTGCGGTCGTCCTGAACAGTGTTGCGACCTACAAATGTTCTTATATTTGTTAGACACTTCGGTCTTTATAGATGACTTGAGTACAAGTCTTGTGTCTTAAATATGTGTATGACTTGTATGTCTTTATTGTTCGTTGAATTGTGTATTAGATGAATGAATTGTTAAACTGTTATATATATATTTCAACAAATATATATATATATATAGAGGCCGGTTAACGTACAATACCTCTTATCCTACATTATGTACGCGATGCCCTCAGCCGTACGATCTTCAATCGATCAAACGCGGGCGAAACTAATTTAAATGATTAAATTAATCATTTTAATATATCTAAATCATACCAGGAAGTTTAAACGTCATTGCGAGGTCATAAATCTCTGTAATTGACCGATGAAAGTTCAAAATCAAATTCAAAAACCTGAAAATCATCTTCCCCAACCTCCCTTCGTTCCTTTTAGTGCGATATCGATAATAAGAACTACTAATTTGGGAGTTGTAAGGGTCAAACGGAAGAAGACTGACAATGATCGACCAACAATCGAAGAAGATGAACAGTAACACACACACAGATTTTTCACATGCGATTCTACACACCCCATGCCATTTTTCACATTACTCAATGCTAGCCATTTTTTTGACATGCGATATTCAATTTTCCACATGCGATTCTACACACCCCATGCCATTTTTCACATTACCCCATGCCATTTTTCACATGCGATATTCAATTTTCCACATGCGATTCTACACACCCCATGCTATTTTTCACATTACCCCATGCTAGCCATTTTTTCACATGCGATATTCAATCTTCCACATGCGATTCTACACACCCCATGCCATTTTTCACATTACCCCATGCCATTTTTTCACATGCGATATTCAAATCTTCCACATGCGATTTTGTCCATCTACACACCCCATGCCATTTTTCACACTACCCCATGCTAACCATTTTTTCACATGCGATATGTATTGAATTCGCACCAGATCTGCACCTGATCGAACGGCTGGGATGATCGCGTACGTATCGTACGATAAGCGCATTTGTATTTTACTCTTTACCTATATATATATATATATATGTAATCTTGTATATTGTGAGTTGTATCATCGGGTCTTGTCTTCTTGATTTCGTGCCTTGTATAAGTAAATTGTATAATTGTATTTTTATCAATTATATGTCATTGGGCTTAGCCCAAGAATTCATGTTGTTGGGCTTAAATAGTATTGGGCCTAAATAGTATTGGGCCCAAATGTTATTTGGCTTAATGTTATTGGGCTTAATGTTATTTGGCCTTGGCCCATATGTTTGGTTTTGGGCTTAGCCCATGAGTCTTGATATTGAGCTTAGCCCATGTATTTATGTTAAGCCCAATTAGGATGATAAGCCCATTTGTATAAAATAAGCCCATTTGTATAAAACAAGCCCATTTGTAAAGATATAAGCCCATTTAGTAAAAATAAGTCCATTTGTAAGTATAAGCCCATTTATAAAAATAAGCCCATTTGTAAATTATAAGCCCATTTATAAAACATCTTTCATTTTATAAAAATCACCATACATGGAGTTTTTAGTTAAATAAAAGACATATAAGTTTTTATAAGTTTCTAAAACTTCGACTTTTGTTAACGGTATTATATATATATATATATATGTATCCGGCTCGAAAGATTGCCTAAGCGTCGTAGTAACTCCTCGGAATGGCGATATGTTTATAGATTCGCCCGTCGTCCGTTTTGACCATAAGTTGTGTCCGAAGGCTCGGAATGTCCGTAAGTTGTTTTTAAGGCGTATTTACATGTAGTCTTGTAAGACTTTAGTTGAAATGTACATTGTGTTTATTTGTATCATTGTATTCAAGTTCCTAGTTATCATACATATAACTAATACAAACAAATAACACATAGCACATAAGTTGTTAAGTTAACTAAATATATATTTTCTCAAAAATATATATTTATATCAAACTTTGCTTTTATAAAAGCTATTCTTTAAAATCTTTTTAATCTAATAAAGATTTTGTCAAAATTAATAGTTTTTATAACTTATGATTTTTAAGAAAAATGACCATATTTCCTTTGAATTATATACCTTGCCATGTTTATATAAAACAAATCTTTTTCTTATAAAATCACCAATAATCTTCTCATATTTTTCTTAATAAAAACATATGAGATTTATATCAAAATCTTAACAAGATGAAATCAATAACATGTAGGGTTTTGGTATGATCATTACATAAGTTAACTAGTTCAAAATCCATGCTTTACTTCTAGTTTTAACAAACTTTTTATAAAAACCCATCTTGTATGTTTCTTTTTATAACTTTGTAAAAGTATTATTTTTAGTGAAAAACTTATATACTTTAACAAAATCAAAGATTATGATCATCCATCCAAACATTTATGTTTAACAAAACCCTTAAACATTTTCATGTACACTTGTTAGATCATGTTTTTAAACATCATCTAACAAGTTATTTGTATGCTAATCATCAAAACTAGATCAAATATGCAAGTATTCATCCTTAAATCACAACATAAACACACTTTTATATCATGATTATTATTTTGCTTCTTTGTATTTCCATATTATTTTGTATGATTATTTAGTTTATTACATGTTCTTTAACCAAATAATACATAAATAAGTATGAAAAAGGGATTTTAGAAGCTTACTTCTAGCACTAATGGCTAGGGATGATCTTAATGATGATTTAAAGAAAAGAAAAGTTGTTGATCTTGGGGTTTTGAAAGCTTTTGAATGGATGGAAAGGCTTCTCCAACTTGTTGTTGCTTTAGATCACCATAAGTATCTTCAAGCTCCATTTTGATCATCAAAGAAGTCTTGAAAGGTGAAATGTTTTTGATGGTGTTCTTGGATAATATATGAATATTGAGAGAGTTTTCTTATGTGTATGAAAATGAAGGTGAAATGCTATGAAATGTGCTTAATGATTTGTGATCTAAGTTGTTATTACTTTTCACCAAGGTTCACCACTAGACCCACTTGTTTAACCAACTTGCAAGCTAGGTAAATATCAAAGATATTTGTGGAAACTAGTTGAAAAAAAGTGGGTCCCACAAGGGAGTTTATAACCGTGAATTGGGGGGGGGGGTACCCTTGCTTTGTGAACTTGTTTTCCTTAGGTAGAAGTGTTAGTTTTATTAGGAATTTGTCTAGGAAACTTATATGTATAAGTGTTTAAAAGGTGTTAAGTGACCATTACTAGTCCATAATGATCCAATTAACATTAGATGGTCACTAAAAAAAAGATCTGATATTGTTCGGATATTCATTCCGCTTTGTTTCCGTTAGTCGTTATTTGAACGCTAAGTTGTGTAACTTGTGTGAATTGATGGAGATATTGGTTCGGATGGTACCCGAAAGTATCCTCATATGAATTCTATGTTAAACTGCACTTTTACATGTTGTAAAAATATTAAATGGCTGAATTCTGCAGAATTTCTGTGAAAAAGTGTTGAAATCGTCGCTTTTAGTGCTTTCCGGCAGTTTTTTGTGTTATCGGACTTCGGGAAGGTTTTAAATCAAACCCTTGCATTCCTAGTTAGGGTTTAATATATATTAGATGTTGGACTTTCGTCTGAGTCCTAAAGATGTTGTTTAGATGGTTTCTGGGGATCCTGCGTTTTCGTCAGAATACTAGTTTACTAGGTGCTTTTCTAGTAGTTTTGATGCATTGTTTAAACTGTTTCAAATGTACTTAATAAATATGGATCATATGCATCCTACATAAGTATTCCATGAGTATTCGAAGTGTATGTCACGAAATACGCAGTTTAAGTGTTCAAAATGCATAAAAATGTAGCTAAAATGAGTACTTTAAGTGTAAGAAAGTTATCGAAAAGTGGCAGTTGTCACAACGTGTGTTCTCATTATTGGACACATTTTTACGTGTTACACTGTTTGAGTACTGAACTCCCGTCAGTATTTCTAGTTTGTTTGATAACTGTGCTCACTTTGTTTTGTGCACTAATTGAATCATGATGTGCTGCATTGCAATAATGATAAATAATTATGCAACATGTAATGCACTTGTATGTATATGACAGTAATCAGAAATCATTCATGTCATCAATTCAAATCAAGCACAATCATTAAGGTACAAATCATTGTTTAATTATTGTACGGATACACGGAAAATTGATGGTTGTCACATTCTCCCCCCGTTAAGAAAATTTCATCCTGAAATTTTAAGCTGCGTTATCAGTCGCAGGGGTGTTAGGAAACAAATGCAGATACTTTGATTTCATTTGGTCTTCACGCTCCTAAGTATACTCTGGGCCGTGACGTGAGTTCCAGCGAACCTTGACAAGCTTAATATGACTTCTTCGAGTCTTGTTGACTTTCCAATCCGTGACTTCAACAGGTTCCTCAGTGGGAGAGTGTCGTCAATATGTACTTCATCCGCAGGGATGATAACTGTTTCCTGGGTTGGGCTTTTCTTCAGGTTTGAAACATGAAACGTATCATGTACACCGTTCAGTTCTTCTGGTAATTCTAGCTTGTATGCTACGGTACCAACCCTTTCCAAAATCTTGAATTGCCCAATGTAACGTGGATTTAACTTGCCAAGCTTTCCGAATCGTGCTACAACTTTCTAAGGTGAGACTTTCAACAAAACCCTGTCTCCTACTTCGAATTCTAAAGGTTTCCGTCTTCGATCGGCGTAGCTCTTTTGTCGATCATGAACCGCCTTGATGCGCCCTTGGATCTGCATGATCTTGTCGGTTGTTTCTTGAACAAGTTAGGGACCAACCATTTGTTTATCTCCAGCGTCTACCCAACACAACGGTGAACGGCACTTACGGCCATATAGAGCTTCGAACGGTGCGGCTTGAATGCTCGTATGATAGCTGTTATTTTAGGAAAACTTGGCTAGCGGTAGATGAGTATCCCAACTGCCACCCAAATCCATCACACATGCGCGAAGCATATCTTCAAGTGTTTGTATAGTTCGTTCACTCTAACCGTCTATTTACGGGTGAAAGGCCATACTTAGATTCAACTGTGATCCAAAGGCCTCTTGAAAGGATTTCCAAATCCTTGATACGAATCGTCCATCCCTGTCTGAGATTATCGAGATAGGCACTCCATGACGTGCCACTATCTCCTTAAGGTAAATCTCGGCTAGCTTTCCAGTGCTATCCTTCTCTCGAATAGGTAGGAAGTGTGCAGACTTTGTCAATGGATCCACTATTACCCATATCATATCGTGCCGTCTAGAAGTCCTGGGTAATTTCGTTATGAAGTCCATCGAAATTTGTTCCCACTTCCACATGGGTATTTCAGGTTATTAGAGTAGACCGGAAGATTTCTGATACTCGGCTTTAACCTTAGCACATGTTAAGCATTTCCCAACATAAATAGCTATGTCGCTCTTAAGTCTTGGCCACTAGTAATAATCTTTCAGATCTTGGTACATTTTGTCCGATCCTGGGTGAATCGAGTACCTCGATTTGTGAGCTTCGTAAAAAATAACCTCTCGTATACCGCCATAGAGCGGAACCCAAATGCGTCCCATGAAGTATAAGGTTCCTACTTATTTGGTACTAACTTCTTCCCCATTCCTCGGAGATATTCAGCCTTAAGGTTTTCCTTCTTAAGAGCTTCTTGTTGTGCGTCACGTATGTGTTAAGTGAGATTCGTCTGAATAGTCATTTCTAAAGCTCGAACCCTTATGGGCTTACCCCTTTCCTTTCGACTTAAGGCGTCTGCTACCACATTTGCCTTTCCAGGATGATACTTGATCTTGCAGTCATAATCATTCCAGCAACTCAACCCATCGTCGCTGATGCATATTCAACTCCTTTTGATCAAATATGTGCTGCAAACTCTTGTGATCCATGAAGATAGTACATCGAGTACCCTACAAATAATGTCACCAAATCTTCAGGGCAAATACCACTGCGCCTAGATCCAGGTCATGAGTGGTATAATTCTTCCCATGTACTTTCAGTTGGCGTGAAGCATAAGCGATGACTTTTTGGCATTGCATGAGCAGGCAACACAATCCCTGACGCGAAGCCTCGCAATAAAACACAAAGTCTTCTGTGCCTTTGGGTAGAGATAGTATCGGTGCATCGCATAGCTTGTTCTTGAGTAGTTGAAAGGCTTCTTCTTGTTTGTCTCCCCAATCATACTTCGTGTCCTTCTGAGTAAGGGATGTGAGCGGTTGAGCTATCTTGGAGAAATTCTCGATGAATCTGCGATAATAGCCAGCTAATCCTAAAAACTGGCGAATCTCAGTCGGTGTCTTGGGGGTTTCCCAGTTCTTTATCGCTTCAATCTTTGCGGGATCCACTTGAATACCATTCTCGTTTACCACATGACCAAGGAACTGTACCTCGCGAATCCAAAATTCGCACTTTGAGAACTTTGCGTAGAGCTTTTCCTTCTTTAGTAGTTCTAGAATGGCTCTGAGATGTTGCTCGTCCTCTTCCTTTGTTTTCGAATAAATCAAAATATCGTCGATAAATACAATCACAAATTTATCAAGATATGGCTTGCATACACGATTCATCAAGTCCATAAACACTGCTGGCGCGTTAGTCAATCCGAACGGCATCACAAGGAACTCGTAGTGTCCATAACGAGTTACGAACGCGGTCTTTGGTATGCTCTTCTCTTGGATCCGTAACTGATGATAGCCAGACCGAAGGTCAATCTTGGAGTAATAGCTCGATCCTTTCAATTGGTCAAATAAGTCGTTAATCCTCGATAATGGATACCGATTCTTGATATTTAACTTGTTCAACTCCCGATAATCGATGCACATTCGAAAGCTACCATCCTTCTTCTTAACGAACAACACTGGAGCTCCCCAAGGCGAGAAGCTCGGTCTTATAAATTCTTTATCTTATAATTCCTGAAGTTGCGTAGATAACTCTTGCATCTCGGATGGCGCAATTCGGTATGGTGCCTTGGCTACAGGCGCGACATCTGGAACCAAGTCAATGTGGAATTCGACTTGCCTTTGAGGAGGTAATCCTGGCAAGTCTTCGGGGAAGACCTCCGGATATTCCCTTACCACAGGGATATCTCATGGCAAACTATCTCCGCACGGTTGCTCTTCGGCTTCCTTATCAAATACATGAGCTAAGAAGGCAACACATCCTTTTCGTAGACACTTCTGCGCTTTCATACAATTGATGATCCGCAATGGCATATCATGCTTCTCCCGATGAATCACGATCATCTCTTCATTCGCCATCGGAATGCGAATGATATTCTCATGGCAAACTATCTCCGCACGGTTGTTCGACAGCCAATCCATTCCGACCACAACAACAAAGTTTCCCAAATCAACCGGTAGAAGATCGATAGAAAATACACGTTCTCCCAGTTCCAAAGTACAACTCTTAATCACCTCATTTCCCTCTACTAACTTTCCATTAGCCAATTCTATCGAATATGGGACATCTAGCTTACTTGTAATTAATCCAAGTGCATTCTTAAAGTCTAAGGATACGAAGCTAAAATCAGCACCAATATCAAACAACACAGATGCATAACGTTGATTAATAGGGAACGTACCAGTAACCACATTTGGATCCTGGCGTGCTTCCCTGGCTCCAGTGGTGAACACCCTTCCACGAGCTTGATTGTTTTTAGGGCAGTCTTTCTTGAAGTGCCCCAAGTCACCGCAGCCAAAACAGCCTTGGCCGCGTCCATTCCCATTACCACCCCGGTTGTTGTTGTTGTTTCCTCAACGATTCCCATTTCCTGATTGATTTCCGTTTCCACCACGGTTCTGATTACCATATTGATTTCCATTTCTGCCACGATTACCATTACCACCTTGTCCTCCATTCCCACGTCCTGCTCCATACCAACACGTTTCCTTAGAATGTCCAAGTTTTCCACAAGTATCACATTTTCCATATCTGTACCGACCGGTATGGTGAAATTGGTAGATGTTACAATTTGGTAGGGTACCCATGTATCCTTTTCCCTTGGGTTCAGTGTTTGCAGTGCTAGTCCTGACCTCAGCTGGCGGGTTGGGGTCCCTACGCTTGTTAGGAGTGTTGGTAGCTCGGGTGCTTTTCTTGAAATTTGTAAACTTCCTTTTGTTATCACCCGATGACTCCACATCAGTCTCCTTCTTTTTCGCCTCTTAGATAGAAAACTTTCCGAAACGAACTTCTTCCTCAGTGAGCGCCACACTTAGATCAATAGCCTCAGAAATAGACAGAGGCTTGGAAGCTGTAACTATACTCAAGATCTGAGGTGCCAATCCCTAGATAAAATGCTCAATCCTTTTAAACTCTGGCTCCACCAAATAAGGAACAACCCTTGACAAATCGTGAAATATCTGAATGTACTCTGCTATTTTTGGACCGTCCATCTTTAAGTTCCAGAATTCAGTCTCAAGCTTCTGAATCTCAGCTCGAGAGTAGTACTTTTTGCGCATTAACTCCTTAAGTTCATCCCATGTTAATGCGTATGCAGCAGCCTCACACAGTGTCTGAACTTGGAGGTTCCACCACGAAAGCGCTCCGTCCAGAAATATAAGTAACTCTTTATTCCTAAGCACACTTGCTCATCCTAAATACAGAGTCAGTTTTCTCCACACAGCATACGAAAGCGACAGCACCCCCAGTGCCATCGAAATTGAGGGGCTTGCAGTCCAAGAATTGTTTATGGGTACAGCTGGTTGGGGGGTTATTTCCAGAGGTACCACCGCTATGCTCGGAGCGGAGGGCCTCATGCTGAGCAGTGGCCTGAGAGATTCGTTCCTGAAGCTCGACTTCTGTCCTTAGCATATTGTTGTTATTAGTGCTTCGTCGAGGCGACATCTTTCTTCTTATAAGAAGATCGGGTAGGTTAGGCCTCATTTATTAAGTAATTGTCTAAGAGGTGTGCGTAAATATATGTGTATATATAAATAATAGTCACGACAAACAATCGCACAATAACATAACCATCACATAAACAGATAATTCAACATTGTATTTAATGAGAACACGACTATTGAGCTTTCATTAATGACCATCCACAAGTTACATTGTTTTCAAATTGTAGCATATCAAAAGAGACACGGGGTAACTCTGCCCCGGTCGAACAGGTCTGTCAATATACGAAAGTAATAATCAAAAAGTGGTCTTCATGTCTTCATAGTCTCGGCTCAATTGTGGCGTTCTCACCAAAAGTAGGGTACCTGTGTAAAACAAAAAACCTACGATGCTGATAGCAGAGGAGGAGGAGGAGGAAAGAAGAGCAAACTGTGGACGTGAGCGAGCTCCTCCTCGAGCTCAAGAACTCGGCGAACCAAGTAGCTGATCTGCTGCTCAATTGTAAGGAAGCGAGCATCAAGGCCCGGAATAGCTGGAGGAGCAGCAGGTGGAGGTACAAAAGAAGCTGATGATGAGGGTAGGGGAGCAGAAGTAGGATGAAATGGAAATGGTGATCGTCTGGTACCCTCACCAAACTCCAGCTCGAGAACGCTGTGACTTAGAATTTCGAAATGTAACTGTAAGGACAAAAGCAAATCATCACGAGTGTAGCCGGCGTGATGCGAGGGATGATATGGGTCAGAAATAGGCATGGTGTATGGTGGGAACCATCGAAATGGCTCATCAAGTGATGCTGGTGTAACAGGAGGGAATTACGGGATAGGTGGGAAATCTGCTGAAGCGAATGGATCAAAACTCGGGGGTTGTCCCGAGGTGCCTTCCCCTAGCCGGGGAGCTGGAATCTCCTGTAGAAATACGATAGGAAGATCAGCACGATGCTCATCTAACACAAAAAGAGGTGGGGGAGCAAAGTCAACAGGAGGAGGCGGTGGAATAATTGGATCAACAGGTGGAAGATCAAGTGGTGCTGAAACAGGCTCAGGTATGAATGGGGCAATATCAGGTAAACCAAAAGGAACTGGTATCGGGTCAGGAATATGATCTGGAACATGAGGAGGTGTGGGGACTCGAACACGAGATGACGGTGCAGTAGACATCGCATTGTCATCGTCAGTAGTATACCGCTGGAGTCCTGCCGCCTGCAGGGCCGATGAAGTCACAGACTCAAAGGAGTCCGCAACGGAATGCAAGCTAGAATCTGAAGATATCTCAATAACAGGTATGGCAGGAGGAGGTATGTCCAATACAACAGCATCATCAACCTCTCCGTTACCCTGAGCATCTACTGGGTGATCGCCCTAAAACAGATTAACCTCATTATCGAAAAAGTCGTCGAACGGCCAATCCTACGAGGGAGTGATCACTAGAGGTACATCATCAAGGATGGGGGCAACAATGTGCTCATCATCGGGGTGACCGATGATGAGATGGTCGTGAATAGGAGCGGGGAATGCAAAAACGTCATAAATAGGGATGCCATCAGCAAAAGGTGCATCATCTCCAAAATCAGGTAAAGCGAATGGCTGGAAATCATCCTCATCATCGGACATCATCTCTGGGTCACTCTCTGTGTTTGATGTCAAGACCTCAGGCTCCGGTGCTATCTCATCGTCGAAAACCACTGCCATGGGGTCATGATCGTCTGACAGTCCACTCTCAGAAGACGACATAGGTACCTGTAACATAATAATCATGGGATATGCACATATGCAAACTACTATCACTCGGTGTACGCAAGCAAAGATGGGTATCACTTTAACATTTATTCACGTCATTCCTACATGAGACTTAACAAGTCTACCCCTATGGAAACTAAACCACTAACTGTGCCCTTGCTTGTGTTTCTTGTCTTTCCTTTGTAAAATGTTTATTCCATGGATCTTGACGTTTTGTAAATGCAATGAAAAATGTTTTGTAAAGAATATTTTCGTGAGAGAGCCCTAATGATTGTAGTCTAGACTCGATAAGGAATCCTAGTTCACTACAATCGAAGCTCTGATACCAAACTATCACACCCTGACTTTTGCGGAAGCATATTATGTGTGACTTCCTTAATATCATTGCATTCAATTATAATTGTCGCTACCCCCGATCCCTAATCCCCGGGAACAGGCGGCCGCGAGCCAGTTTCGGTGGTATCGTGTGTTTGTCTAATTTGGCAGCGGAATTTTCATCAGGACCGTAGTTAGGAAATATTTGATCAGAGTAAAATACCACATTTTCATAACATTAAACACATGGGATAAACCCAAGTTCATAGTACACACGTTTTCATAGGAATAAATCCTATTTTATTAATAAAAACATCTATTTTATTTTAGGTAACTTTATTGCCACTTTTTCAAGCCTTCAGTGTTGTCCAGCTGGCTTCTATTTGGCTTTCACAGTTTGTTACCTGAAACGCGTTCTAAAAACATTTGTCAGTGGGAAATACTGGTGAGTGAATCCCAGTTTAATCAAGTTTAAACCAAAACCATTGTACAGTATTGAGGGCGATCTCGCAATTATATTTGTTTCCAAGTTATAACAATTAACATCCATGGTATTGTCATACCCGACTTGTGGAAATGTTTCTCCTTGACCAGGTGGTAACAAATTTTGTATACAAAACCCCAACATACTCATGATAATTGTATTCTTACATATACTCAATAACTTCTTAATATACATTTAATTGTATGAGGTTTTGTGAAAACAGTTAACAAAAAGTTTACAAAAAGCGGATCAACTCACATTGCTGTCTTAGATTATCCTTTAGGGTTTCCTGGTGACAATCTAGAATTTACACAAATGCACACGCGTTAGTATAATAACCCATTTTAACATTAGCAATGCCCTCCCCGAGACGGCATTCCAACGACTATGTCGGGCAGAACCACGACAGCCGTTACGAAACCCTAGATCAATCGGACAGCGTATCTAATATGTATCCAGGGGTTAAAATACTTACAATGGAGCAGAACTTCGCTATTTAGGGGGTATAATACCCGAGTATTATGCCTATTATCAGAGAATTCATTGAGAATGAAAAGATTTGAGCGACGGAAAATGAAATCCCGAGGCCTTCTTATATAGGGCCAGATTCTGATTTTTACGCGGCCCGCGAAATGTAGACGAGGGTCTACGCGGCCCGCGTCAAACCCTGGTCAACGCGTAGCTTGGCTGGGTCATCGACTAGAATTGCCGGGTGTTGGGCCACGTGGCCACACCGGGCTGCGCCACATCCTGGGCCTCTCGCGGCCCGCGTAAGGATTGGGGTGGGGTTTACGCGGCCCGTGTGACAACTCGAGTTTCTGACATTCTTTATCCGCATTTATTGCACGTTGACTGTTTAGTTGCTTGATTGTTTGACTTGTAACTGTACACTGAATTATAAGATAAGATTGGTTATTGATATGTTATGTGCTTAACATGAGTAAAGTGTTGTTTTGTTTGACTTCATGAATACGAACTTGTAAACTGTTTAAGAATTGAACAATACGACGAAACACAAGAGTGGTTCGCCATAACCAATCACGACGAAACAGGATCTGTTTCGCCATCCTCATTCCGACGAAACAAATGTGTTTCGCCGAGCCCAGATTCGCCGAAGCCCAGTTAGGGCCCAAAACGTTGTTTCTCGTATAATTACGTGAAACGGTTTTAGTTTCACACCCTTGGCAAAATAGAAACCCTAGAACTCTCTCCCAAGTGCGACGGCAACTGTGTGTGTGTTTCCCTAAGCCTCTTTAGCTATCAAACCCGCATTCCATATATCTCGGTTAGTATGTGTTCGTTAAATCGGTTTTATGATGCTTTGATTTCTCGATACATGTTTGTGAATTGGCTGGTTTGATTCTGGAATAGATGTGATTGTATGAGTATGGTAACCTTGATTTCTGTGGTGCTTGACTAATCGGTTATAAAACTTTTTACGAAACATGATGTTGATTAGGGTTCCATGAGTTTTATGTATGGTGGATGAATGGCCTGTGTTTATCGAATGGTAGTGTAAAAATCTGTTCATAATATTTAGATTTCAACCGCATGATGATTCTTGTTAATACGGAACTTATAAATTTAAAAGATTCAATTGTATGCATCGTAGATCGTTGAGGATTTAGCGAATGGTTATGCATAGAGTATGGCTTGCATGTATATTGTTGAATGATGATATATGAATTCTGTATGATTGAATGTCTGCTGTGATCTGAACGGCGATTAGGGTTTTCATTACGTAACTGATGTACGACGTAATAGGTTGTGACGAATCAAAACTATAGGCGAAACAAACTGGTCATTGGCGAAACATAGGTGGCGACGAAACCAAGGTGTTTCGTCGAGACCTCTGCGACGAATCAAATGGGACGAAACAGAAGTGTTTCGCCGAAGGGGTTTATGGCGAAACATGGGTGTTTCGCCATATGGGTAATCGGCAACACTAACTTGATTCCTTTCTGTGAAGAGTTAACTGGACTAACTAATTGAGGTTAAATGATACGCATGACTTGTATGATCATGAATACGTGCAATGTGCTACTTGGTGATTATTGATGCGTTGTCCACTATGATTGTACTTACGTGCCAACTTCGTGAATACAAACTGATTATGTATACGTGCATACTTTAGGACGTGATTGATTAACTGTGAGCATACTTAGCATACCGAGCAAACCAAGGTGAGTTCACACTAGCCAAGGCATGGGATTCCCAGGGGTTGGGAATGGGATTGGATAACTACTCATACAACTATTAAACTAATTACTACTGTCCTCGGGTTGAAGGGCACGTATGTAAAACCTACGTACAGTTATACTTACTACTGTCCTCGGATTGAAGGGCACGTACGTAAATCCTACGTACACGATCTTAAGACCATCACCTCTATCAAAGGAAGTCCCTCAATTATCGACTTAATCGCCGAGGCCTAGGGCGAGCGGGTCATTAGTTAATAGCGCTATTAGGTTTAACAAACCTCACACCGTGCCAGTCGGACGGGCGTGTACTAATGGACTATGGGCAAAGGGTCAATGCTGATACATGGTTTACAAAACGAATATATATACGATTTATGAAATGAATACTTTAACCAAACAACTATCTGTGAACTCGCTCAACTTTGTTGTTGATTCGTTGCTACATGCCTTGCAGGTCATTAGGTACCCATGGAGCTTGCACAGGGAGGAACGGTCGTTGTGGAACATGGCGATGTGTGCCATGCTTTAGACTTTACTTTATTTCATATTTAATACTTGCTATGGGTTTTACAAATTTTGCTTCCGCTAAACACTTAACTATGCTTTGGTTTTGAACACCTTTCATATTAGTTTGTTGAATTATGTTTACTTATCTACTTGTTCAATATGACTGGTGGCTTGATCCTGGTCAGTCACGCCTCCAAGCGGTGATACTCCGCGTGTGGATTTTGGGGGTGTGACAGATTGGTATCAGAGCCATTGGTTATAGAGAAGTTGGTTTTAATAAAGGAAAACGTTTTTGTTAAAACCAGACTATAACCTGTACAGTGCTCTACGATCCACAACGACGCTTCACTCCACGTGCAAGACTCGACATTCTAGGTGATATGGTTTATGTTATATTACCTACATGATAGATTACATAGAACTTTGCTCATGACATGCTTAACTAGTATAGCTACTGTTTCTTGAACACGTGTGTGCTTACTCTCTTCTGTCATCGCATTTTCGCGAACCCTTCTCACTCATGTTTTCCTTGATATGAAGATCATGTCTGGACGCATTAACATGACACAAGCCCAGTTGACGGCTCTGATTAACGAACAGGTTGTTGCGGCACTTGCAGCCGCACAAGCAGGAGGTATACCCTGCTGTTTAAAACTCATTCTAGGATCTTTAGGTCCTACTCTCGTGAACCTACCCTTGTGTTAAACTTTGTCTTTTCTTATACCCACAACAGGTCAGCATGCTCAGCCACCTGTGTGCACCTTCAAAACCTTTATGGACTGCCGACCCACTACTTTTAGCGGCACTGAAGGAGCAGTAGGTCTCCTCCACTGGTTTGAGAAACTAGAATCTGTGTTCGAAATGTGTGAATGCCCTGAGGCACGCAGGGTGAAGTATGCTACTGGCATTCTTGAGGGTTTAGCCCTCACATGGTGGAATGCTCAGGTCCAAATGCTGGGGTTGGTTGCTGCTAACACCACCCCATGGAACAATTTCAAAGAGATGATCAAGGAAGAATACAGCAGTCGAGATGACATTCATAAGATGGAAGTTGAGTTCTTCAACCTCAAGATGACGGGGTCAGAAATTGAGGCGTTTACAAAGAGATCGAATGAGCTGGCATTACTGTGTCCTACTATGGTGGACCCTCCAATTAAGCGTATCGAACTATATCTTAAGGGTCTAGTGCCAGAGATCCAAAGTCATGTGACTTCAGCAAACCTCGCCACCTATCAGCAGGTTGTTCAGTTGGCTCACCGTCTCACTGATCAGGCGGTGGAGCAAAACATTTTACCAAAACGTATTAGTGCTACAGCTACCTTTGAAACTCCTAGTGACAACAAACGTAAATGGGATGGAGCTTCAAGCAGAGGTTCGACTTCTGTTCAGTCCCAGTCGCAGCAGAAAAGAACTGAAGATTTTAAGAGCCCTGGTCAGCAATCCTCTGGTAGCCAAGGGCAGAGTGGTTATCGAGGGAACCTTCCAAAGTGCAACAGATGCAACAAACATCATAGCGGTTAGTGCAACAAGGTCCGTTGTCAGAGGTGTCTTAAGTTGGGTCACGAAGCTAAGGATTGTAGGAGCTTGCGACCTGCAAATCAGAACCAGCGACAACAGCCACCAGCTCCACAAGACCAGCAGCAGCAACAACGAGACAACAAGGGATGCTTTCAGTGTGGAGCCGAAGGCCATTTTAAGAGAGATTGCCCCCAATTGAACCGGAACCAGAACAACAACAACAATAACAACAACAACCAGGGGAATGGGAACAACGGGGGTAACAATGGCAATGGTGCTAGGGGCCGTGCGTTCATTATTGGCAATGGAGAAGCTAGGAATGATCCCAATGTTGTGACGGGTAAGTTCCTTCTCGACGAATTTTACGTTACTGTCTTATTTGATTCGGGTGCTGATACTAGTTATGTGTCCCAAAAAGTTAGTCAACTGCTTAAGCGTACCCCAACACCTTTAAACCCCAAGCACGATGTAGAGTTAGCTAATGGTATGAGTATAGAGGTCACGCACGTAGTCAAAGGTTGTAACCTAGTACTTGCTGACCACACTTTCTCGATCGACCTCCTTCCTATCACGCTGGGTAGTTTCGACGTTGTCATTGGGATGGACTGGTTATCCCAACACCAAGCAGAGATTCTTTGCAACGAGAAGATTGTTCGTATTCCTCGCCCAGGTGATGAACCTCTCATGATTCGTGGTGACAAGAGTGGTGCTGTTGTGAGCATCATTTCTTCCCTTAAGGCCCAAAAGTGTTTGCGTAAGGGCCACACTGCTTTTATGGCTCTCGTTACCGACACCTCGAAGAAAGAGAAGAAGATAGAAGACTTTCCGATTGTACGTGATTATCCTGGGGTATTTCCTGAGGAACTACCTGGCCTTCCGCCTCATCGCCAGGTCGAGTTCCAAATCGAGCTAGCTCCTGGAGCAGCGCCCATAGCTCGTGCACCGTATCGCTTAGCTCCATCAGAGTTGAAAGAGCTATCTACGCAACTACAAGAACTCTTAGATAAGGGTTTTATTCGTCCTAGCTCTTCGCCCTGGGGAGCTCCAGTGCTATTCGTGAAGAAGAAAGATGGTACGTTCAGAATGTGCATCGACTACCGTGAACTGAACAAGGTGACTGTGAAGAATCGCTACCCTCTTCCACGTATTGACGACTTGTTCGACCAACTGCAAGGGTCGAGCTACTATTCAAAGATTGATTTGAGATCAGGATATCACCAGCTGAGAGTCCGAGAAGAGGACGTCTCCAAAACAGCCTTCAGAACTCGATATGGCCACTATGAGTTTTTGGTAATGCCTTTTGGGCTGACAAATGCACCAGCGGTCTTCATGGACTTGATGAATCGAGTGTCCAAGCCGTACCTAGACAAGTTCGTTATTGTATTCATCGACGACATCTTGATTTACTCAAAGAGTCAGGAAGAACACGAACAGCATCTACAACTCATTTTGGAACTCCTTCGAACAGAACAGCTGTACGCCAAGTTTTCAAAATGTGACTTCTGGCTTCGCGAGGTCCATTTCTTAGGCCATGTAGTGAACAAGGATGGGATTCACGTTGATCCATCCAAGGTAGATTCGATCAAGAGCTGGCCTGTACCTCGTACCCCAATGGAAATTCGCCAATTCTTGGGATTAGCAGGTTACTACAGGAGGTTTATTAAGGATTTTTCCAATATTGCACAGCCTCTTACTTCACTAACGCAGAAGGGCGTTGTTTATCGTTGGGGAAATGCACAGGAGTTAGCGTTTCAGCACTTAAAGGATAGACTTTGCAGTGCACCTATCCTTTCATTGCCAGAGGGCACAGACGATTTCGTAGTTTATTGCGACGCATCTATTCAGGGCCTTGGTTGTGTATTGATGTAGCGGGATAAAGTTATAGCCTACGCCTCACGCCAACTCAAAGTTCATGAAAAGAACTACACCACACACGATTTAGAGCTGGGAGCTGTTGTTTTTGCACTTAAGATATGGAGACACTACCTGTATGGTACCAAATGCGCCATCTATACCGACCACAGGAGCCTCGAGCATATCTTCAAACAGAAGGAACTCAATATGCGACAACGACGATGGGTCGAGCTGCTGAATGACTACGAATGCTCGATCAGGTACCACCCAGGCAAAGCCAATGTTGTGGCTGACGCCCTCAGTCGAAAGGACATTGCGCCCAAACGCGTACGAGCTTTACAACTCACCATACAGTCTAGTCTTCCTTCTCAAATACGAAATGCCCAGGTAGAAGCATTGAAACCAGAAAACGTCAGGGCTGAAGCCCTACGCGGCTCGAGGCAACGCTTAGAACAGAAGGAAGACGGTGCTTACTATGTCACAGGACGCATTTGGATCCCACTTTATGGCAACCTATGAGAGCTTGTGATGGATGAGGCACACAAGTCTCACTACTCAGTGCACCCTGGTTCGGATAAAATGTACCACGATATCAAAACCACATATTGGTGGCCTAGCATGAAGGCCCACATAGCAACGTACGTTAGCAAGTGCTTGACTTATGCGAGAGTCAAGGCGGAATACCAGAAACCTTAAGGCCCACTTCAACAACCAGAAATACCACAATGGAAATGGGAGCAAATTTCCATGGATTTTATTACTTGCCTGCCCAGATCTCAACGTGGTAACGATACTATTTGGGTGACCGTGGACCGACTCACAAATTCTGCTCACTTCCTGGCTATCAAAGAAACGGATAAGTTCTCCACCCTAGCAGAAGTATATCTCAAGGAAGTTGTCTCGAGGCACGAGGTGCCCACCTCTATCATCTCGGATCGAGATGCACGTTTTACATCAGAATTGTGGCAAGCAATGCACAAGTCTTTTGGCTCAAGATTAGATATGAGCACAGCCTATCACCCGCAAACGGATGGGCAGTCGGAACGTACCATCCAGACTCTAGAAGACATGCTTAGGGCATGTGTAATTGACTTTGGCAACGGCTGGGAAAAACATCTGCCACTTGTGGAATTTTCGTACAACAATAGCTACCACACCAGCATTAAAGCTGCTCCGTTTGAGGCATTGTACGGGCGTAAATGCCGGTCACCTCTTTGCTGGGCAGAGGTGGGGGATAGTCAGATTACCGGTCCAGAACATGTGGTTGACACAACAGAGAAAATTGCTCAGATAAGACAACGAATGGCGGCGGCTCGTGACCGTCAGAAAGTCTACGCCGACAAGGGCAGAAAACCACTAGAGCTCCAGGTTGGGGAGCGTGTACTACTCAAAGTTTCACCCTGGAAGGGTATGGTTCGTTTTGGGAAACGGGGCAAACTTAACCCACGATACGTTGGACCTTTCGAAGTCATTGAGAAGATAGGCAAGGTGGCTTACATACTGAACTTACCAGCGGAACTCAGTGCAGTTCACAACGTTTTCCATGTGTCAAATCTGAAGAAGTGCCTGTCAGATGAGACTCACGTAGTTCCTTTGAAGGAGCTCACTATCGACGAGCAGTTACGTTTCGTCGAGGAACCTGTTGAAATCACGGACCGGGATGTTAAGGTCTTCAAAAACACCAGAATACCTCTGGTTCGAGTTCGTTGGAACTCCCGTCGCGGCCCAGAGTTCACCTGGGAGCGTGAAGATCAAATGAAACTCAAGTATCCCCAGTTATTCGGAACCAATGCAACTACTACTGAGGCTGAAGCTACCACTGCAGAATTTCGGGACGAAATTCCAAATCAATGGGGGGATGATGTGACACCCCAGGAAAACCAGTGAACGATACAACTTACCTAGCTTCCTCAGTAACCGCATACTAAATTTCGAGACGAAATTTCTTTCAAGTGGGGGATAATGTGACAACTCGAGTTTCCGACATTCTTTATCCGCATTTATTGCACGTTGACTGTTTAGTTGCTTGATTGTTTGACTTGTAACTGTACACAGAATTATAAGATGAGATTGGTTATTTGATATGTTATGTGCTTAACATGAGTAAAGTGTTGTTTTGTTTGACTTCATGAATACGAACTTGTAAACTGTTTAAGAATTGAACAATACGACGAAACACAAGAGTGTTTCGCCATAACCAATCACGACGAAACAGGATCTGTTTCGCCATCCTCATTCCGACGAAACAAATGTGTTTCGCCGAACCCAGATTCGCCGAAGCCCAGTTAGGGCCCAAAACGCTGTTTCGCGTATAATTACGTGAAACGGTTTCAGTTTCACACCCTTGGCAAAATAGAAACCCTAGAACTCTCTCCCAAGTGCGACGGCAGCTGTGTGTGTGTTTCCCTAAGCCCCTTTAGCTATCAAACCCGCATTCCATCTATCTCGGTTAGTATGTGTTCATTAAATCGGTTTTATGATGCTTTGATTTCTCGATACATGTTTGTGAATAGGCTGGTTTGATTCTGGAATAGATGTGATTGTATGAGTATGGTAACCTTGATTTCCGTGGTGCTTGACTAATCGGTTATAAAACTTTTTACGAAACATGATGTTGATTAGGGTTCCATGAGTCTCATGTATGGTGGATGAATGGCCCGTGTTTATCGAATGGTAGTGTAAAAATCTGTTCATAATATTTAGATTTCAACCGCATGATGATTCTTGTTAATACGGAACTTATAAATTTAAAAGATTCAATTGTATGCATCGTAGATCGTTGAGGATTTAGCAAATGGTTATGCATAGAGTATGGCTTGCATGTATATTGTTGAATGATGATATAAGAATTCTGTATGATTGAATGTCTGATGTGATCTGAACGGCGATTAGGGTTTTCATTACGTAACTGATGTACGACGTAATAGGTTGTGACGAATCCAAACTATAGGCGAAATAAACTTGTCATTGGCGAAACATAGGTGACGACGAAACTAAGGTGTTTCGTCGAGACCTCTGCGACGAATCAAATGGGACGAAACAGAAGTGTTTCGCCGAAGGGGTTTATGGCGAAACAGGGGTGTTTCGCCATATGGGTAATCGGCAACAGTAACTTGATTCCTTTCTGTGAAGAGTTAACTGGACTAACTAACTGAGGTTAAATGATACGCATGACTTGTATGATCATGAATACGTGCAATGTGCTACTTGGTGATTATTGATGCGTTGTCCACTATGATTGTACTTACAGGCCAACTTCGTGAATACAAACTGATTATGTATACGTGCATACTTTAGGACGTGATTGATTAACTGTGAGCATACTTAGCATACCGAGCAAACCAAGGTGAGTTCACACTAGCCAAGGCATGGGATTCCCAGGGGTTGGGAATGGGATTGGATAACTACTCATACAACTATTAAACTTATTACTACTGTCCTCGGGTTGAAGGGCACGTACATAAAACCTACGTACAGTTATACTTACTACTGTCCTCAGATTGAAGGGAACGTACGTAAAGCCTACGTACACGATCTTAAGACCATCACCTCTATCAAAGGAAGTCCCTCAATTATCGACTTAATCGCCGAGGCCTTGGGCGAGCGGGTCATTAGTTAATAGCGCTACTAGGTTTAACAAACCTCACACCGTGCCAGTCGGACGGGCGTGTACTAATGGACTATGGGCAAAGGGTCAATGCTGATAGACATTGACTTAGGGCACATTTTATATTTTCGTAGCAGTCGATACACGTGGTTTTGTAACACATGGGAAGCACCAACTAATCATCGCACGCATGCCTGGACTGGCAGCAAGGATTAACGCGATACATGGTTTACAAAACGAATATATATACGATTTATGAAATGAATACTTTAACCAAACAACTATCTGTGAACTCGCTCAACTTTGTTGTTGATTCGTTGTTACATGCCTTGCAGGTCATTAGGTACCCATGGAGCTTACACAGGGAGGAACGGTCGTTGTGGAACATGGCGATGTGTGCCATGCTTTAGACTTTACTTTATTTCATATTTAATACTTGCTATGGGTTTTACAAATTTTGCTTCCGCTAAACACTTAACTATGCTTTGGTTTTGAACACCTTTCATATTGGTTTGTTGAATTATGTTTACTTATCTACTTGTTCAATATGATTGGTGGCTTGATCCTGGTCAGTCACGCCTCCAAGCGGTGATACTCCGCGTGTGGATTTTGGGGGTGTGACAGCCCGCCTCAATCCAAAAATCATAATTTTAATTAAATTTAATAATATTTAAGGTATTCGGGGCCCGTTTTCACATATGGGATGTTTTTAGGGACGTATTGGGATATTTTAAAATATATTTAGGTGTCAGAAAAAATCAAAGGTGTCGGTTTTCTTGAGGATTGTTATATCCACCCCACCTTATTTTAGAGCTCGTCCTCGAGATCTACTGGAATACGTGTGGATATTTCCTTTGCATTTCTGATTCAAGCTCCCATCTATACTCAGGTCCTCTTTTGGAGTTCCACTTCACTTTGACCAGAGCTAGTCTCTTATGCTTGAGGTTTTTGACTTTCCTGTCTTCAATCTGTAGAGGTCTTTCTACAAACTTGAGTTGTTCATTTACCTCTATATCCTTAAGAGGCATTACTAGTGATTCATCAGCTAAGCATTTCTTGAGGTTAGATACATGAAATACATCATGTATTCCTGCCATTTCCTCTGGAAGTTGTAGCTGATAGGCTACAGGTCCTATTCTTCTAATAATCTCAAAAGGTCCAATATACCTGGGACTTAGCTTTCCTCTTTTGATGAATCTTACCACTCCTTTCCAAGGAGAGACTTTTAATAATACTTTATCTCCTACTTGAAATTCCAATGGTTTGCTTCGGTTATCAGCATAGCTCTTTTGTCGATCACGTGTTGCTTTCAGTCGTTCCTTGACTTGAATAATCTTGTAAGTTGTTTCTTGTACTATCTCAGGTCCAGATAGTTGCTTTTCCCTAATTTCTGCCCAACAGACTAGGGTTCGGCACTTTCGTCCATAAAGTGCTTCGAATGGTGCAACATTGATACTTGTGTGATAACTATTATTATAAGAAAATTCTATTAAAGGTAAGTGATCGTCCCAATTACCCCCAAAATCAATTACACAAGCTCGAAGCATGTCTTCCATCGTCTGAATTGTCCTTTCGCTTTGGCCGTCCGTTTGAGGATGATAAGTTGTGCTTAGATTCAACTTGGTTACCATGGCTTTTTGGAAACTTGACCAAAATTGAGAGGTAAAATGGCTATCTCTATCAGAAACAATTGATAAAGGTATTCCATGTAATGAAACGATTTCATTTACATATAATTTGGCTAATTGTTCTATACTGAAAGTTTCTTTCATTGGTAGGAAATGAGCTGACTTGGTTAGCCTATCTACAATCACCCAGATTGTATCATTACCTTTTCTTGTTTTGGTTAATTTGATAACAAAATCCATTGTTATCAATTCCCATTTCCACACTGGCATTTCTAACTGTTGTAACAAACCTGAGGGTTTTTGGTGTTCAACTTTAACTTGTGAACAAGTTAAACATTTAGAAACATAGGTTGCTATATCCTTTTTCATTCCTATCCACTAGAAATTCTTTCTTAAATCCTGGTACATTTTATGACTTCCTGGATGCATTGTGTATTTAGACTTATTGGCTTCTTTTAATATATGATGACGCAGATTTCCTAATTCAGGTATCCACATTCTCTTCTTATGGAATCTCCAAATTCCATCTGTTCCTTGTTCTAATTCTTTAATCATACCTTTTAGTTTTTCAGTATCATTCTTGATTACTGATTCTTGTGCTTTTCTAATTTGATCATTTAAATCTACCTGTAGATTTAATTTAAGAGAACATACCCTTTTTGGCTTGTCATGATACTTTCGGCTTAAAGCATCAGCAACTACATTTGCCTTTCCTTCATGATACTGGATATCTCAATCATAATCACTAAGCATTTCCATCCAGCGTCTTTGTCTCATATTTAATTCTTTTTGCCCAAAAACATATCTTAAACTCTTATGATCTGTGAATATGGTAACTTACTACCATAAAGATAATGTCTCCAAATCTTAAGAGCAAAAATTATAGCTCCTAATTTTAGATCATGGGTTGAATAATTTTCTTCATGATTCTTAAGTTGCCTAGACGCATAAGCTATAACCTTTTGGCATTGCATCAACACACATCCATAACCTAATTTAGAAGCGTCACAATATATTACAAAATCTTCAGTTCCTTCTGGTAACGCTAGTATGGGTGCATGGGTTAATCTATGCTTAAGAATTCTAAACACTTCTTCTTGCTTTGGTCCCCATTCAAACTTAATGGATTTACAGGTTAACTTAGTTAAAGGAATGGCTATTCTAGAAAAATCTTGAATAAATCTTCTATAATAACCGGCCAATCCTAAGAAACTTCTAACCTCGATTGGTGATTCAGGGGTTTTCCATTTGGTAATCGCCTCGATCTTTTTTGGATCCACATGAATTCCTTCATGATTAACTAAGTGTTCAAGAAACTGTACCTGCTCTAACCAAAACTCACACTTTAAAAGTTTAGCGTAAAGCTTTTCCTTTCTTAATAGACTTAAAAGTGCGTGCAAATTCTTTGCATGTTCCTCTTTACTTTTAGAATAAATGAGAATATCATCTATGAAGACGATTATGAATTTATCCAAATATGGCTTACATATTCGGTTCATCGTGTCCATAAATGCGGCTGGGGCATTGGTTAAACCAAATGGCATGACAGTAAATTCATAATGGCCATACCTTGTTCTAAAGGCGGTCTTAGGAATGTCATCTTCCTGTACCTTTAATTGATGATATCCTAACCTTAAATCGATTTTAGAGAAAAATCGAGCTCCTTGCAATTGATCGAACAGATCATCGATTCTTGGTAATGGATACCGGTTCTTAATCGTGACCTTGTTTAATTCACGGTAGTCAATGCACATACGCATTGATCCGTCCTTCTTTTTAACGAATAAAATCGGTGTTCCCCATGGCGATGAGCTTGGCTGTATGAATCCTTTCTCTAATAATTCATCTAATTGTTTCCTTAGTTCCTGCATTTCGGCGGGTGCCAAACGGTAAGGTGCTTTGGCAATTGGTGCTGTTCCAGGTAGTAGATGGATTCTAAATTCGACTTCTCTGTCTGGTGGTAGTCCTGGTAATTCTTCTGGAAACACATCTGAAAACTGAGACACTACTGGAATGTCTTTTAATTCTTTTCCTTTAGTGTTAGTGATTATAGAAATCAAATACACTATAGATCATTTTCTTATATAAATTGCAGTTTTCATCACAGAGATGAATTTCGTGGATCTAGATGGCTTATCACCTTTAATTGTGATCTTTTCACCCTTTGGTGAATTTACTTGAATTGACTTTTGATCACATAAAATATTAGCTTTATTGGCTATTAACCAATCCATTCCTAATACAATATCAAATCCTGCCAGATCCATAGGATAAAGGTTTGCCATAAACTTTTGGTTTAAAAATTCTATTCTTGCTCCCTGCAAGATTTCAGAAATCCTAACTGTTTCTCCATTTGCTTTCTCTACGAGACATTCTTGTGGTAGTTTAGTTAATGACTAATTTAGAAATTTTCAAAACGAAGTATTAATAAAACTTTTGTTTGCACCAGAGTCAAATAATACTTTAGCAAAAACATCATTAACTAAAAACGTACCAGCTATCACGTCTGGAATCATTTTGGCTTCATTTGCAGTCAGAACAAATGCTCTAGCATTTTTAGCATTCTTGTTGTTGTTCACAGCTGGAGCCAATTTCAGACAATTTGGCTTGATGTGACCTTTTTCTCCACAGTTGAAGCATAGTCCATTACTGGATTTCCTCCTGCAATCTTCTTCCTTGTGTCCTGGTGCCTTGCAGAAATTGCAGTGAGTGGAGCATTTTCCCGAATGCTTTTTCTTGCAGGCCTTGCTGTATGGTGCAGAGGTAGAACCTATATTCCAACCGTTGTAATTCCCAGAACGGAATTATTGGGTCAGCCTTTGAGTTAGGTTTCTCCTCTGGTCTTCTTCTCTAGTACAGATTAATTCATCTGTCAAGGTGTTGGCTAGTTCTACAGCTTCTTCTATAGTTTGAGGTCTAGCTGCCTTGACTACATGTCGAATCTCTCCAATTAATCCCCAGACGTAACAGGAGATTAATACTGGTTCAGGTGATGCAAGGGTTGGTACTATTCTAGCATATTCAAAGAATGTGGTATTATAACCCTAATATCTACCCCGGTCATCCTAAGGTTCAGAAACTTATTTGCTATCTGTTCCTTTTCATTGGGAGGGCATAATTTCCTTTCTACCATATTCTTAAATTCTTCCCATTCCATGTTGTATACCCTATCACTTCCTCTGGACTGGAGGATAGTGTTCCACCATTCTAAGGCTGCGTTTTTAAATAAATTAGAAGCAAACATTATTTTGTCTTCTTCAGCACACTTGCTTATTTTTAAAACAACCCTAGTCTTCTCTATCCAGCGTAGGGCTGCAATGGGTCCTTCATTGCCCGAGAATTCTATCGGTTTGTAGGAGCATAATTCCTTATAAGAACAACCATAAGGCATGGTTCTTCTTCTTTTGGGAATGGGCATTTGAAGTACGGGTCCATTGTTCACGCTGTGTTCTGGTTCAATTGGTCGTTTACTGCTATGTTCACTTTTATTATTCGCTTCCTGAACCGTTTGAATAATAAATGGCATTGCATCTATAATTCATTGTGCCACTACGTGTTGAACGGCACTATTATCCATTTGGTTTCCATTGTTATTGATGCTTGGATTCTCATTAACCAAGTTAATGTTACTCTGGTTATCATTATTCAGATTTTCTTGATTTCCTTCGTCGGCAATCTGAATTTTAAACAACTATCCCGTTATTAATGTCACAAAATAATATTTAATATAGTCAATCACATGACACGCATTTTAGCCAAAAGTGTCGATCATTGCGACTTACTCTATTCATATATTATGCATCTATTATACACCAGTACTGAAATAAAAATTACAATACCAACTGAAATAAAATTACACTAATAATAGTAGGCATCCGTACACACATATTTTATTTTATTATTATTATTATTACTATTACCGTTCCCATCATCACATTCATGGATATGGATTCATCCAGAAATCCATATTGCGCTCGTCATGCTTCCAGACGAGTCGCTCTCCCACCTGTCTCATTCGTTCACTACTTTCTAAAATTTCCTCACCAAATGTCCTATGTTCTTGTACGTTGTCTGCACTCATTGGGGGTGCAGGTTCTAGGACTGGGTTCGGAATCTGGGGTGCGGGTTCCTGATATGGGGGTGTAGGGGCCTGGAATCGGTAAGGATCTTCTAAAATCTCCCTAATGTATTCATCGTGGTAATAGGGATCTAGAGGATCCAAATCTGGGTAGGCTCCTATGTTTGGCATGGGCATGTCTTCCTGTATCGGGTAACGTTGCACATAGTCCCTATTGTTATCCCACCAAGGATCGTAATTTGGGTCTAGGGGGTTTGGTGCTAGTACCCAAGGTATTTCTTCCGGATTAAAGTCATGCATTTCTACTTGATTTTCAGGGTTTTCTATTTCCATTGGTTGGTCAGGAATTGGTAGTTGTGGTTGGGGTGCTATCATTTGTTCCAGGTTAGGGTAGGCTGCAGTGGTTGCTAGGATGTGGATATTGGCTATACCCCTATTTATCATCCTTGGTCGCTCATACTGTAAACTAACAAATAGTCAAATAACACATAACAAGAAATACAGTTATGCACGTAGTTCCGTAATTTATTTCCTAACAGATTGAATTTTGATGTCAGCAGAACGCTTCTGTGGCTGAATCAGTGGCATAGCTTTGATACCACCTTCTGTTGCAACCCCCGATCCCTAATCCCCAGGAACAAGCGGCCGCGAGCCAGTTTCGGTGGTATCGTGTGTTTGTCTAATTTGGCAGTGGAATTTTCATCAGGACCGTAGTTAGGAAATATTTGATCAGAGTAAAATACCATATTTTCATAACATTAAACACATGGGATAAACCCAAGTTCGTAGTACACACGTTTTCATAGGAATAAATCCTATTTTATTAATAAAAACATCTATTTTATTTTAGGTAACTTTATTGCAACTTTTCCAAGCCTTCAGTGCTGTCCAGCTGGCTTCTATGTGGCTTTCACAGTTTGTTACCTGAAACGCGTTTTAAAAACATTTGTTAGTGGGAAATACTGGTGAGTGAATCACAGTTTAATCAAGTTTAAACAAAAACCATTGTACAGTATTGAGGGAGATCTCCCAATTATATTTGTTTCCAAGTTATAACAATTAACATCCATGGTACTGTCAGACCCGACTTGTGGAAATGTTACTCCTTGACCAGGTGGTAACAAATTCTGTATACAAAACCCCAACATACTCATGATAATTGTATTCTTACAAATACTCAATAACTGCTTAATATACATTTAATTGTATGAGGTTTTGTGAAAACAGTTAACAAAAAGTTTACAAAAAGCGGATCAACTCACATTGTTGTCTTAGATTATCCTTTAGGGTTTCCTGGTGACAATCTAGAATTTACACAAATGCACACGTGTTAGTATAATAACCCATTTTAACATTAGTAATACCCTCCCCGAGACGGCATTCCAACGACTACGTCGGGCAGAACCACAACAGCCGTTACGGAACCCTAGATCAATCGGGCAGCGTATCTAATACGTATCCAGGGGTTATAATACTTACAACGGAGCTGAACTTCGCTATTTAGGGGGGTATAATACCCGAGTATTAAGCCTATTATCAGAGAATTCGTTGAGAATGAAATCCCGAGGCCTTCTTATATAGGGCCTGATTTTGACTTTTACGCGGCCCGCGTAAATGTATACAAGGGTCTATGCGACCCGCGTCAAACCCTGGTCAATGCGTAGCTTGGCTGGGTCATCGACTAGACTTGTCGGGTGTTGGGCCACGTGGCCACACTGGGCTGCGCCACATCTTGGGCCTCTCGCGGCCCGCGTAAGGATTGGGGTGGGGTTTACGCGGCCCGCCTCAATCCAAAAATCAGAATTTTAATTAAATTTAATAATATTTAAGGTATTCAGGGCCCGTTTTCACATATGGGATGTTTTTAGGGACGTATTGGGATATTTTAAAATATATTTGGGTGTCAGAAAAATTTGAGGGTGTCACACCCCCAAAATCCACCATGCGGAGTTCCACCGCTTGGAGGCGTGACGTGACTAGGATCGAGCCACCAATCATACTGAACGACGTACTTAAGTAAAGGAAGACAACCAAAATACGATTGGTGACCAAAAGCTAGTTAACCAAGTTTTTAATTTAGACAGCGGAAGCATAAACGTAAAGTTCAAAACATAAGTTCGCAGTTCATAAGTTTAAAGTCCAACACGTAGGTTTAATAAGTTCATAATGTTTTAAACATTAAACGTTGGACATAACCGTCCGCACACCACAACGACTCCTTCCTCGTGCAAGCTCCAAATGTTTAGCGACCTGTAAGGCATGTAACAACGAGTCAACAACAAAGTTGAGTGAATTCACAGTTGGTTGTTTAGTTATAGCATTCGTTTCGTAAATCATCTGTTCGTTTTGAAAACCATGTATCGTATGAATTTGCATCGCGGTCTTTCTGACATGTTTGCGAAGATTAGTGGGGGTTTCCCAGGTGTTACTAGACCACGCGTATCGACTGCTACGAAAATATAAGAGGTGCCCTAAGTCAATGTCTATCAGCATTGACCCTTTGCCCATAGTCCATTAGTACACGCCCGTCCGACTGGCACGGTGTGAGGTTTGTTAAACCTAATAGTGCTATTAACTAATGACTCGCTCGCCATAGGCCTCGACGATTAAGTCGATAAATGAGGGACTTATAGTGATAGAGTTGATGGTCTTATGATCGTGTACGTAGGTTTTACGTACGTGCCCTTCAATCCGAGGACAGTTGTAAGTATGAGTGTACGTAGGTTTTACGTACGTGCCCTTCAATCCGAGGACAGTAAAAAGTAGTTTAATAGTAATGATAGTACAAGTAGTTATTCAATCCCATTCCCAACCCCTGGGAATCCCATGCCTTAGAAAGAGTGTGAACTCACCTCGGTTTGCTCGGTTAGGTTCTCAAATATAGTTAACAGTCAGGGTCGGTCAATCACGTCCTAATAAGGTACGGATAACAATCAGTTTCTCATGCATAACACGTATCCTACGTATGGTTTATTTGCACATTACTTCGTCCACATAACAGGTACACACTTTAACGATTTATGCCCATATAAACTTCCCATCCATTCCCCACTCATAAACAAACATAGGATATTGCACGTAACACATATAACATGTTAGATCATTCACCGATAGCATACTCGACATTTAGACACGCAAGTCACAACTTATGTCAATTCAGCATTAATATTCAAAACCGTCTGTTTTCGGACATTTAAATAAAATAGTTAAATTATTCCAAAAATTCCCAAATTTTTACAGGATGTCTTAAACGTTCCATATTTTATTGTGTAAAAATATCGGGGTCCGGTTCATTACCAATATTTTATAGAAAATCGTTTACCGAACTGTGATCAGATTTGTCACATTCTGATCACAGTTTACGGAATAATTCGTCTAAAATTCCTCGTAAGTCCGTTTGTTGAAATTCCAGTTGGGGGGTCACAAATACATTAGTGACCATCTTTGATAAAAATTTCAGGGGCTGGTTCGGTTTAGATTTCAAGTTGTGACTGAAAACGTATGACCCATTTTACTGCAGTTAAAATGAGCCTTAGCTGCTGTCACGAAAACAGACTTTTAAAATAGTAACCGACCACAGAAAAATACAATTCCAGCGCCATTTCCTTCGTTTTTCGAAAATTCACGATTTAGGCTTCAGAAATTCCGTTTTTCGATTTATTAAAGTCCGTTTACAGCCTGTTGAAGGCGGCTGAAAAAGTACATCAGCATGTTATTTTAAAGTTTAAATGTTATTAATCGTGTTACAAGTGTCCGATTAACGGGTTTAACAAGAAAACAACTTTTAAACATCAAGTATGATTTAACCAACCCTCAAACCAACAAGATTCCGCTTCATGATTCAGACATAAGTAAACGGTTATGTAGCTTTTATGTTCATAACTCATGTTTCACATTTTCTAGTATTCTTGTAATTTAGTGATTTAAACAACAACACATCATACTACAAATCATAAATTTGAACAAGATGAACCAAGGCAAAATGAGACTTACTACTAGCCTCTAGCTAGGGATGAACTCTAGTGAAGAAATGTGATGAGAAAAGGTGAAAAACTAAGCAAGAACAATGCTCCTTTGAAACCCCTTCAAGTTGCACCTTTCATGGATGAACACTAAGCTTTGAATGGACTATGTAAATGAAGAAGATGAAGGTGTAAGGGTGATGGTGGTGTTTTCGGTTTGGGGCAGCCGAGACAAGAGGGAGAGAGAAGTGAAATGGAGTGTAAAATCTTGTGAAATGATGTGCTAATCCAAGTCCCATACTTATATCATCATCTTCACATATTTTTGCAACTTCAACAAGCAACATCAACTAAAATAATAGAATTAAATCAAGTTAGGGGATTTGAAGTACGGGGGTGGGTCCCCTTGAGGGCTGAAATCGTTGGGGGGGGGGGGGTATGATTGCAAAAAAAAAAAAAATAACTAAAGTGTAAGTAATAGTGAAATGTAAGAAAGGTGGTGATATAAGTTAGTTTGTTTATTTTTAGCGGGTGTTATGGCATACGGGGATCATGACAAGCCAAAAATAATAAGACGAGGTATTTTACAAAAAAATGATGTCCCGGGTAATGTCCGGTTGTTCGGCGGACACTGTTCCGTTAAATTGTTTAATTGTTCCGTAAGGCGTTTTATTTATATATTTTTGTAACGCAATTTATTCCTAACACATAGGAAAACATACCGGACTTTTTAGTAACTTTTCTGTATACTACTAGTATGCTAACATGCACATGTAAGTATAACACAGAAATCAAAGAACAGTTAAATGATTCAGCACAGTCATCAAGCACTTTAATTATCATTTAATAAGTTGTACGGAATACATGTAATTTTTTTGAGGGTTGTCACAGAGGGTGTCGGTTTTCTTGAGGATTGTTATAATAATAAACAATTATATGAATAAAACCATGACGTCATCCATTAATAAGTTTCAAAATAATACAAACCACATTGTTTAGTACCAACCATACAACCAACCAAATGTTTTAAGTTCCATAAAGGACTTTAACAAAAGACATAGATAAAACAAGGCTTTGATTCATGTATCTTATCAAGGACAAGATACACAATTCAAACCCTTCAAAACGGAATGACATCATCTCTTGTAAACACATCTTGAAAACTTTCGGACTTCGCCAGATCCATCAATTTCCTAAAATACATGTAGTTTGAAAACATCAACAAAAGTTGAGAGAGTTCATGTGTTTGTATGTGTGCACGAATAACCTTGTAAACATTTGTAAGTATGTCTTTGTAAACCGGTATGAGAGCGTCTATGAACAGATCAATTAATGATTTGCAAGGTCATTAACATGTGTGCAATGGTGCAGGAAGGCTCAAACCTAGCGGATTTTGTAACGGGCCTCCGGCTAGAAGACATAGTCACCATATTCGGCCACTCCGGCCCATGGGTGGGGCTCACAACACCCAAATAGATCTATCACTCATGCCCCTCGGTCCTTATACTAGGATTAATGGTCTTAAGTGTGCGCCTACCCATTCACATGATCTAACAGTTCATTCCTTAGCTAACCATACCATTTATAAACATTTAAAATATTTGTAAAATTCTGCACTTATTGTGAGTTTTGGGCACTTTCCGGCACTTAAACTATCCACTGGAAGGCAGTTTTATGATCCTTACTTTCCTACACACTATACTAGTGCAACTCTTGCTTTCGGGCTCATTCTGTGTCTTAATATCATGTCTGTCTGAGTACTGAACTCCCGTCAGTATTTCTAGTTTGTCTGATAACTATGCTCACTTTGTTTTGTGCACTAATTGAATCATGATGTGTTGCATTGCAATAATGATAAATAATTATGCAACATGTAATGCACTTGTATGTATATAACAGTAATCAGAAATCATTCATGTCATCAATTCAAATCAAGCACAGTCATTAAGGTACAAATCACTGTTTAATTATTGTACGCATACACAGAAAATTGACGGTTGTCACCAATGGTTCTTGTCAGTTTGTGTAAACGCCTGAATTAAAAACTTTGAACAGTTAAAACAATTGGGGACGAAGAACTTGAATCAGACGAAGAACCCCTTTGGTCAACGAAGAATAGGAATTAAGCTGACTTGGATTCTTCGTGGGTCATAGTCACAAAGAACCTGATTCTTCGTTGAAACAGGTTCTTCGTCCGAGGTAGGTTCTTCATCCAGTTGTGTCTAAGTGAAAAACAGGTTCTTCGTGGTCTAAACACTTAGAAAAAAATTTGATTTTTCTTAGTGAGTCTTGTTCAATGTTCACTGTTCATGTGTTCAAGATTATATATCATGTGTTTGTGTTTATCCTTCTTATTGTGGACATTTTTTTGTGTAGAATGGCTCCTAAGTAATAGAAGCGGAAGCCTGCTATGAAGAAGACATATAAAACCGAGGAACAGATAATGTCTGAACCTCGCCACAATATGGTCGCGTACTTGGATCCAGAAGGAAAGATGACTGATTTCAATGAAAGTACGAGGTGGTTACGCGAGTCGAGGATAAACGAGGCTATTACTCATTAGACACCGGTATACAAGGCATTAGTAAAAGAAATCTGGGATTCGGCGAGTGTGATAGAGGTTTTCGGAAAGGTGGTTATTCACGTGCAAGTTAATCGCTAGAATCCAGAACCTCCGGATTCTATTCCGATTATGCGTCAGCGTGGTTGTTTGAGACGAATGAAATGTACTGATGATATCTTCGAAGGACAAATCAACAAAACAAAGTTGCCGATGCATTACAAGTTCCTGTTACGTATACTCATTCAGTGTTTGAGCAATAGACGAAGCGGTTATGACATGGCGGGTAATGACTTGATTGGCTTGATGGTTGATTTGGTATTGAACAAGCCGTTTAGTATTTCAAAGTATCTTTTCTCGAATATGAAGGAGAATCTGAGGAGAACAGGAGCTAGTGGTAACAAGTTTTGGATGTATCCAAGATTCCTGCAAATGATTATGAACGTGCAACATCCTGATCTTCCGAAGGCTGCAAATGATGTTCTAAAGATTGATGTGATGATAGAACATTCATTGAAGATATTTAAAGGTGTAGCTGCTAAATATTACCCAGAAAGTACACCTTGGAAGTTGTTTGGCACACTAGGGGATAAAAATTACGTGGCACCGGCGAACGATAAATGGCGTCACAATGAAAGCCAGTCTGACGATGAAGAACCGAGGGTAAAGAAGATGATGGAAGATAAGTTTGGACGAAAGAAGTTAGATATATTCGGTGATTCAGATGATGAAGATGATGGTGATGGAGGTGATGACGAAGGTGGTGAAGGTGGTGACGGCGGAAATGTTGGTGCAAGTGGAGCGGGTGCTCGTGGTGGTGATAATGCTGATTCTGATTCAAACAATAATCCGCCTGAACCAGGTTATGAACATTATATAGATGAACGTGGCATTAGACAAGTGCGGAGGATCCGTACTGATCAGGATGCAGAATACGTGCATTGTAATGCAGAGGCAGAGAGTCAGAAAAAAGAAACAGACTGCTATTCGTAGAAAGAAGAAAATGAAAAAGACTGTTGGTACATCTTCATCAGAGCCTGCGCGTTGTACAACAGGAAACCGTTGATGAACCTGTTCACGAAGCAGAGGTCAATCCTGAGTTTGCCTTCACTGTGGAGGAAACAACAGCCATGATGACCTCACTTTCTGCAGCAACCGAACCACCTCCAACGGCTACAATTGCAACTGAGACTCCTGTTGTGACTCCACCGGCTGAACAACAACATGGAACTTCCTCTAGTCAGCAACAACGATCTACTGCTCATCAACGAAGCTCAGAACGCCGTGGCAGAATGTTCTAAAAAATGGGATTGGATGAAAAGGTAAACATTCTATTCTCACAATTAGAAGTTGCTGCAGAACAGATAAAACGGCATTCGGAGTTTATGTCGCCAAATAGAAACACGGTGATTGCTCAACAAGTGGAGATTAATAAGTTAAAGGAAACTGTGGGCAAACAACAAGCTGAAATTATCCAACTCCGAGTTAAAAATGAACGTCTGAAAGCTACCGATGATGAACGGGCAAGGCAGTTGTTACAGATGCGAGCTACTGACAATGCTCGAGGTATTGAGCTGAACAGAATGAAAGAACGGAGTATTTCCGTGAAACAATCTGCAGATCGTCTGGCTAAAAGGCATGATTTTATGAAGGAATGGTACGATAGCCGGAACACCGCACTAGTGGATGGTTTCAAGCCTATTAAGGACGCCTTTGAGATAAGCAGAAAGAAGGTGAACATCTTATGTTCTGATCGATGCAAGGAACAAGAGATTCAGTGAAAGCGTGATCACGATAGCAAAGACCAAGGTAACCCTGATGCGTCAGCCTCTTCTGAGCCACAAGGGGCATCTGCTTCAACTTAGATTATATGTAGGTCCATTTTTGGAGGATCAATTACGAAACCAAATCACTTGTTTATATCAAACACGGTCACGAGTGCGGAATCCCCGTGACGATGCCAAACCAAACACAGAATATAACAACACGAAGTAACCAACGATTCACAGTCTATTGATTAAAACGGATGAGAACAATCATCAAACAGAAACTAAGTGTGGTTATGCTCTCATAGTTTCAAACAGAAACTAAGTGTGGTTTATATAGGCAGCCCAGCCTAGTGTTGACGAAACACATGATGGGCCTGACGAAATACCAAGGGCGACGAAAGACAAGGTCTTTCGTCACCAATCACGACGAAACATTGAGTTGTGAACATAAAGGTCTTTCGTCATGCATGTGTTCGACGAAAGAAGGTCTTTCATCGAAGGCTGCACAAACATATATGCTGCAAACTGTTAAACAGTTGGTAGCAGATCCGAGTTAAACACACAAACATAATCTACTAAATATGCAACATGCATGTCACACCCCGACCACGTAAAACAACAAACCGTGGCGGAAACGTCGGGGAGTGTTGTAACAGAATCATCGTTTCAACAAACATGGTAATTAAAAATTTCGTTTTATTGATTCATTGAGTAATTTACATTGTCTTAAAATCAAACAACCAAATTAAACATCGTCTACTATCGTTTTTATGTCACTAAGGCCATGTCCAAATCCTAAGTGAACATGCTCCCTAGCAATCACGCAACATCACCTAAAACATATGTAAAAACAAAGTCAGCAAAGAAATGCTGGCGAGCACATAGGTTTTGTAAGAGTATCGAAATCATGGCTCGTTTATATAAATTGCAATACCTCGAAAACCTTGTTTTGAAAAGTATATAATATTGCAACATGATTAACCAACTCAAATCAAGATGGTTATAATTTATAAAATCTCGTAGCCATGATTCTTAACTCAAAAACTTTTTTTTTAGTGAACCAATTCGTAAAACATCTCGTTAAAACTCGTTAATAAAACTTGTATGGTTTATATCATTTCGAAAACCTCGTTGTGTGATATCGTTTCAAAATCATTTCCAAAGTGAACTAAATAATGACATGAAATGTAATATGATAAAAGCACTTATATATAAGATGTACCAGCGGCGTATCTACCATGCTTCTATCATGTTACACCAATCCCATTACCTAATCACAACCCAAACCAATCGTTCGTTCAAATTGTTTATATCGTTTAAGTCGTTCCAAATTGTTTTAACTCGTCCCAAAAATCGTTTTCGTTTTAATTGTGAAACTACTTTTTGGTCGCCTCGCTAATAACATTCAAACCTTCGTGACTCGACTACCTCGTTTCTCGTATTAACAAACCACCAAAGGGTAAGTTAACAATCATCAGATTCGGTCGTTACCTACATAACCCCCACACATAACCATGGTACCATAACCCAATACTGGTCGGCTTGATCAATGCTAATGAATGTCATTCGTTATGTAGTTACAGCCAACAGTTTCATTCACATTATCGAAATCATATTTAGTTTAATATAAACCATCTTAATCGTTTTTGAAAACATCGTTAAAATATCGAAATCGTTTTAATACATATGAATCACCCCAAAACAATTGAAAACAGTAAAATAGGGGAACTATGTACTCACATTGAATGAAAAGGTATCCTTGATCTAAAGAACTTAGCGAAGCTCAGACAAACCGAGGAAATTCAAGTAGTACCTAGTAATCGGATCGCTAGTAAATAAATCAACACCTAAATCGGAAGATCGGATAGAATGAGGTCTTGTAAACCAAATGAGTGTAGAAATCATGTGATATGGTTTAAAAAAGCCTACATCCTAAATCGGAACTTAGCCTAAGTGTTTTTGACCCGTTACGACCCATTAAGGTATCTTATGCTACTTTAACGCGTCATTCGCGTGAAACTATGTTCGGATGGTTAACTATGTGCTATGTGAAGTCTTACATGCCCAATAATACCTAAACATGTTACTAAGTCAGATTATATGTCAAAAACATGTTCACATATGTATATTACGGATTTAAGCTTCAAAAGGGCATTTTGGTTATTTCCTATGGGCATACAAGCTACTTAACAACTAACTAACCAATCCTATGTGATCATAACGTATAACCTCAGTGGTTATTCCCTATGCAACTATGATCACTAATCAAGCTTGGTCGGATCCTAATAATCGACCAAACGGGTCGGGTTCGAAAGTCTAAGCGGTTGTTTAGACCGCTTAACTTACGACCTTAAACAAGCACTAAACTAATAGTGACGAGTTAAACATGTCAAAACATGTTTAACTAACTTATAAAATTGATTTGGTATCAAAACAAAGTGTTTTGATACCTATAAGTAGTTCCGTTGCAAAATGCGTGCTAAAACGCATTTTGACCGAAACTTTGACTCGTCACTACGCCTAGTTAACGTGGTAATCAGTACGTATAATCGCTAAGGATTATAACCATTGTGATTACTATCACGTTGCAAAGTTCAATTGAACTTTGACTTGACCAATTGAAGGTCAAAACCGAAAGTCAAACTGTTGGCCAAACTGTTTGACTTTATGCTTAAACATAAAGAATAAGCATGAAAGAAGACTTACAATAGTCCAAAGGTAGAAAGAATATAATAAGAAAACCAGAGAATAAGAATTCCAAGCTTGAAGGAAGCTCCAAATCCAGAGATTGAGAAGAGAATGAGAGAATGAGCAAATGTAACAATGAATGGCATGGCCTTATATAGTTTTTGCAAAAACCATTAAGATCATTTCTTGGTAAGGAGGGAATGATCTTAGCCATACAATTGTTAGGAGCTGATTAGATGCCTTGGGGAGGGGTTAACTTGGTCCCCAAAACATAAAAATTGCGTACAAGGGCCTCAAGAATGAGCTGGGAAGCTGCTGTGAAGTTTCTGCAATTCTGATGTGCTGGGGACTACTTACAGACCGTAAGCATATGTCCATATGGTCCGTTAGGACCTTGCAGACCAGCAACTTTCAAAAATGGCAGATTTAGTCCCTGAAGTCCCAAACTTGATTTTCGATGCATTTTTGATACGTTTAAGCCCCGTTAACCCCATTTAAAAGCTCTAAAATGAAGTTAAAGTATAGGGAACTTAAAAAATGCTCAAAAATATCTCGGGTGTCGGCTCGTTTGGTCGTACTATTGTGTTGTTCGGTTAATTACGACGGAAGTCGTAACGGAAGCAAAAACGAACCAAATTAAGCAACGAGTGGTATTTTTGCATGCCGATCACTAAAATAAAAATATTTTAGTGTGTACAAAAATGTTGAGTGTCCAGATGTGGTCAGAACGTAAGATATGCGCGTAAATGCAAACTTACGTCGTTTTTGACACTTTTTGTCCCTGTAAGATCAAACAAGCGTATTTTCGCACATCGAACCTATCAAAGCTTATTTCTAAGCTATGTTTAGGTTATTTATGGTATGTTTAGCTTATGATCAAGTTCCAGACTCTTCGATACCATACGAATCGGTATAGTTTCGCTGTTTGACACAAATAGTCCCTACGATCGAATATACTTGTTTTCAACACACCAAACCATCCAAAACTTATTTCTAAGTTATGTAAAGGTTATTTTAGGTATATTAATCCTATGTCACTATTCTAGAGTGTTTGTCGCGTTAAACTGACTGCGTTTACGCACCAGTTTGCGTATAACTATCCAGAAGCGATTTGAAGCTTGAAATTGGAATCGAATCAAATCGTAAAATCATCAAACATAAAAATACACATAATAACACCAAAACACATTGTTTTATTAATAATTATCATTGTTTTGCATTGTTCATCAATTACAGAGCACAGTTGTCACAGTCTCCCTACTTTAGGAAATTTCGTCCCGAAATTTTAACTAGAGGAAACTTGTGAGAACAATTGCGGATATTTCGCCTTCATTTGGTCCTCACGTTCCCAAGTAAACTCTGGGCCATGTTTGGATTCCCAACGAATCTTGACCAAATGATTCGTTTGTTCTTCAACTGTTTGAATGTACAGTCCACTATCTCCACAGGTTTCTCGACAAAGTGCATCGTTTCATCGATTTGAATCTCGTTGAGAGGAATGCGAAGATCAGCGTCAGCTAAACACTTTCGCAAATTGGACACGTGAAAAGTCGGATGAATATTTCCAAGCTCTGGAGGTAGCTCTAGTCGATAAGCAACCTTTCCAACCCTTTCAACAATCTTAAATGGTCCAACATATCGTGGTGCAAGTTTTCCTTTCTTTCCAAATCTCACCACTCCCTTCCAAGGTGACACCTTGAGTAGGACATGGTCTCCGACTTGAAATTCTAAAGGCTTGCGTCGTAAATCCGTATAACGCTTTTGACGGCATCTAGCTGTCACAAGATTATCGCGAATCATCCTGATTTTGTCTGTTGTTTCCAGAATGAGCTCAGGTCCAGTAAGCTGAGCTTCACCGATCTCATTCCAACAGACAGGTGAACGACATTTTCGACCGTAAAGAGCTTCTAATGGTGCCATATTGATACTAGCATGATAACTATTGTTGTAAGAGAACTCGATCAGTGGAAGATGAGAATCCCAATTACCACCAAAGTCTATCACGCATGTTCTAAGCATATCCTCCAAAGTTTGAATCGTTCTCTCAGATTATCCATCTGTTTGGGGATGATAAGCAGTGCTTAGATTTAGTTGGGTTCCCATAGCAGATTGCATGGTCTTCCAAAAAAAATGAGATGAAAATCGAGCATCACGATTGGAAATGATATCCAAAGGAACACCATGTCGTGATACAATCTTATCAACATAAATCTTTGCAAGTTTATCAGTAGATAGATCCTCGCGAATCGGAATAAAATGAGCTGACTTCGTTAATCGATCGATGACAACCCAAATCGCATCGTGACCTTTAGATGTACGCGGTAATTTAGTGATGAGATCCATCGCAATGTTCTCCCACTTCCAAACCGGTATCTCTGGTTGTACTAGCAAACCAGAAGATCGTTGATGTTCAGCCTTGACTTTGAGACAAGTTAGGCATTTCGATACATACAAGGCAACATCTTTCTTCATACCAGACCACCAGAACTTAGTACGAAGATCCTTGTACATTTTATCAGCACCGGGATGGATAGAATATCGAGTCTTGTGAGATTCGTCCATTACCAAGGTGCGAAGATCGTCTTGTTTCGGAATCCACAAACGATCCTTGAAATAGAGTAAACCATCGTCCTTCGCTTCGAGCTTAAGCTCAAGTTGACGTGGTAATTCCTTACCCATCAAATTTTGTGAAACAAAAAATTGCTGAGCTTGAAGAACACGAGTTTGGAGATCAGATAGAGTTCGAACAGAATGAAGCTTGACACGCTCTTTTCGACTAAGCGCATCGGCTATGACATTCGCCTTACCAGGGTGGTAGCGAATCTCGCAATCGTAATCGCTCAAGAGTTCAACCCAACGTCGTTGCCTCATGTTCAACTCATTCTGATTGAGAATATGCTGGAGACTTTTGTGGTCTGTGAAAACCACACACTTCGTGCCATAGAGGTAGTGTCTCCAGATTTTAAGCGCGAAAACCACAGCTCCTAACTCAAGATAATGAATTATGTAGTTCTTCTCGTGAACTTTCAGCTGTCTAGACGCATATGCTATAACTTTTCCTCGTTGCATAAGAACACAACCAAGGCCTAAGTTGGATGCATCGCAATAGACAATGAAATCATCGTTTCCTTCGGGCAGAGATAGAACAGGAGCATCACATAGCTTCTGTTTTAGCGTTTGGAATGCTTTTTCTTGCTTGGGTCCCCACTCAAAAGGCTTATTCTTCTGAGTCAAAGCAGTGAGTGGAACCGTAATCTTCGAGAAGTTTGAAATAAAACGACGATAATATCCAACGAGACCAAGGAAAGAACGAATTTCTGTAGGCGTCGTTGGTGTATTCCAATCTTTGATTGCAAAAATTTTGGATGGATCCACATGAATACCTTGCTCGCTGACAATATGTCCCAAAAACTGAACATCTTTAAACGGATGAGAACAATCATCAAAGACCAAGGTAACCCTGATGTTCTGATCGATGCAAGGAACAAGAGATTCAGTGAGAACAATCATCAAAGAAGGTGAACATCTTTAAACAGATGAGAACAATCATCAAAGAAGGTGAACATCTTATGTTCTGATCGATGCAAGGAACAAGAGATTCAGTGAAAGCGTGATCACGATAGCAAAGACCAAGGTAACCCTGATGCGTCAGCCTCTTCTGAGCCACAAGGGGCATCTGCTTCAACTTAGATTATATGTAGGTCCATTTTTGGAGGATCAATTACGAAACCAAATCACTTATTTATATCAAACACGGTCACGAGTGCGGAATCCCCGTGACGATGCCAAACCAAACACAGAATATAACAACACGAAGTAACCAACGATTCACAGTCTATTGATTAAAACGGATGAGAACAATCATCAAACAGAAACTAAGTGTGGTTATGCTCTCATAGTTTCAAACAGAAACTAAGTGTGGTTTATATAGGCAGCCCAGCCTAGTGTTGACGAAACACATGATGGGCCTGACGAAATACCAAGGGCGACGAAAGACAAGGTCTTTCGTCACCAATCACGACGAAACATTGAGTTGTGAACATAAAGGTCTTTCGTCATGCATGTGTTCGACGAAAGAAGGTCTTTCATCGAAGGCTGCACAAACAGATATGCTGCAAACTGTTAAACAATTGGTAGCAGATCCGAGTTAAACACACAAACACAATCTACTAAATATGCAACATGCATGTCACACCCCGACCACGTAAAACAACAAACCGTGGCGGAAACGTCGAGGAGTGTTGTAACAGAATCATCGTTTCAACAAACATGGTAATTAAAAATTTCGTTTTATTGATTCATTGAGTAATTTACATTGTCTTAAAATCAAACAACCAAATTAAACATCGTCTACTATCGTTTTTATGTCACTAAGGCCATGTCCAAATCCTAAGTGAACATGCTCCCTAGCAATCACGCAACATCACCTGAAACATATGTAAAAACAAAGTCGGCAAAGAAATGCTGGCGAGCACATAGGTTTTGTAAGAGTATCGAAATCATGGCTCGTTTATATAAATTGCAATACCTCGGAAACCTTGTTTTGAAAAGTATATAATATTGCAACATGATTAACCAACTCAAATCAAGATGGTTATAATTTATAAAATCTCGTAGCCATGATTCTTAACTCAAAAACTTTTTTTTTAGTGAACCAATTCGTAAAACATCTCGTTAAAACTCGTTAATAAAACTTGTATGGTTTATATCATTTCGAAAACCTCGTTGTGTGATATCGTTTCAAAATCATTTCCAAAGTGAACTAAATAATGACATGAAATGTAATATGATAAAAGCACTTATATATAAGATGTACCAGCGGCGTATCTACCATGCTTCTATCATGTTACACCAATCCCATTACCTAATCACAACCCAAACCAATCGTTCGTTCAAATTGTTTATATCGTTTAAGTCGTTCCAAATTGTTTTAACTCGTCCCAAAAATCGTTTTCGTTTTAATTGTGAAACTACTTTTTGGTCGCCTCGCTAATAACATTCAAACCTTCGTGACTCGACTACCTCGTTTCTCGTATTAACAAACCACCAAAGGGTAAGTTAACAATCATCAGATTCGGTCGTTACCTACATAACCCCCACACATAACCATGGTACCATAACCCAATACTGGTCGGCTTGATCAATGCTAATGAATGTCATTCGTTATGTAGTTACAGCCAACAGTTTCATTCACATTATCGAAATCATATTTAGTTTAATATAAACCATCTTAATCGTTTTTGAAAACATCGTTAAAATATCGAAATCATTTTAATACATATGAATCACCCCAAAACAATTGAAAACAGTAAAATAGGGGAACTATGTACTCACATTGAATGAAAAGGTATCCTTGATCTAAAGAACTTAGCGAAGCTCAGACAAACCGAGGAAATTCAAGTAGTACCTAGTAATCGGATCGCAAGTAAATAAATCAACACCTAAATCGGAAGATCGGATAGAATGAGGTCTTGTAAACCAAATGAGTGTAGAAATCATGTGATATGGTTTAAAAAAGCCTACATCCTAAATCGGAACTTAGCCTAAGTGCTTTTGACCCGTTACGACCCATTAAGGTATCTTATGCTACTTTAACGCGTCATTCGCGTGAAACTATGTTCGGATGGTTAACTATGTGCTATGTGAAGTCTTACATGCCCAATAATACCTAAACATGTTACTAAGTCAGATTATATGTCAAAAACATGTTCACATATGTATATTACGGATTTAAGCTTCAAAAGGGCATTTTGGTTATTTCCTATGGGCATACAAGCTACTTAACAACTAACTAACCAATCCTATGTGATCATAACGTATAACCTCAGTGGTTATTCCCTATGCAACTATGATCACTAATCAAGCTTGGTCGGATCCTAATAATCGACCAAACGGGTCGGGTTCGAAAGTCTAAGCGGTTGTTTAGACCGCTTAACTTACGACCTTAAACAAGCACTAAACTAATAGTGACGAGTTAAACATGTCAAAACATGTTTAACTAACTTATAAAATTGATTTGGTATCAAAACAAAGTGTTTTGATACCTATAAGTAGTTCCGTTGCAAAATGCGTGCTAAAACGCATTTTGACCGAAACTTTGACTCGTCACTACGCCTAGTTAACGTGGTAATCAGTACGTATAATCGCTAAGGATTATAACCATTGTGATTACTATCACGTTGCAAAGTTCAATTGAACTTTGACTTGACCAATTGAAGGTCAAAACCGAAAGTCAAACTGTTGGCCAAACTGTTTGACTTTCTGCTTAAACATAAAGAATAAGCATGAAAGAAGACTTACAATAGTCCAAAGGTAGAAAGAATATAATAAGAAAACCAGAGAATAAGAATTCCAAGCTTGAAGGAAGCTCCAAATCCAGAGATTGAGAAGAGAATGAGAGAATGAGCAAATGAAACAATGAATGGCATGGCCTTATATAGTTTTTGCAAAAACCATTAAGATCATTTCTTGGTAAGGAGGGAATGATCTTAGCCATACAATTGTTAGGAGCTGATTAGATGCCTTGGGGAGGGGTTAACTTGGTCCCCAAAACATAAAAATTGCGTACAAGGGCCTCAAGAATGAGCTGGGAAGCTGCTGTGAAGTTTCTGCAATTCTGATGTGCTGGGGACTACTTACAGACCGTAAGCATATGTCCATATGGTCCGTTAGGACCTTGCAGACCAGCAACTTTCAAAAATGGCAGATTTAGTCCCTGAAGTCCCAAACTTGATTTTCGATGCATTTTTGATACGTTTAAGCCCCGTTAACCCCATTTAAAAGCTCTAAAATGAAGTTAAAGTATAGGGAACTTAAAAAATGCTCAAAAATATCTCGGGTGTCGGCTCGTTTGGTCGTACTATTGTGTTGTTCGGTTAATTACGACGGAAGTCGTAACGGAAGCAAAAACGAACCAAATTAAGCAACGAGTGGTATTTTTGCATGCCGATCACTAAAATAAAAATATTTTAGTGTGTACAAAAATGTTGAGTGTCAAGATGTGGTCAGAACGTAAGATATGCGCGTAAATGCAAACTTACGTCGTTTTTGACACTTTTAGTCCCTGTAAGATCAAACAAGCGTGTTTTCGCACATCGAACCTATCAAAGCTTATTTCTAAGCTATGTTTAGGTTATTTATGGTATGTTTAGCTTATGATCAAGTTCCAGACTCTTCGATACCATACGAATCGGTATAGTTTCGCTGTTTGACACAAATAGTCCCTACGATCGAATATACTTGTTTTCAACACACCAAACCATCCAAAACTTATTTCTAAGTTATGTAAAGGTTATTTTAGGTATATTAATCCTATGTCACTATTCTAGAGTGTTTGTCGCGTTAAACTGACTGCGTTTACGCACCAGTTTGCGTATAACTATCCAGAAGCGATTTGAAGCTTGAAATTGGAATCGAATCAAATCGTAAAATCATCAAACATAAAAATACACATAATAACACCAAAACACATTGTTTTATTAATAATTATCATTGTTTTGCATTGTTCATCAATTACAGAGCACAGTTGTCACAGTCTCCCTACTTTAGGAAATTTCGTCCCAAAATTTTAACTAGAGGAAACTTGTGAGAACAATTGCGGATATTTCGCCTTCATTTGGTCCTCACGTTCCCAAGTAAACTCTGGGCCATGTTTGGATTCCCAACGAATCTTGACCAAATGATTCGTTTGTTCTTCAACTGTTTGAATGTACAGTCCACTATCTCCACAGGTTTCTCGACAAAGTGCATCGTTTCATCGATTTGAATCTCGTTGAGAGGAATGCGAAGATCAGCGTCAGCTAAACACTTTCGCAAATTGGACACGTGAAAAGTCGGATGAATATTTCCAAGCTCTGGAGGTAGCTCTAGTCGATAAGCAACCTTTCCAACCCTTTCAACAATCTTAAATGGTCCAACATATCGTGGTGCAAGTTTTCCTTTCTTTCCAAATCTCACCACTCCCTTCCAAGGTGACACCTTGAGTAGGACATGGTCTCCGACTTGAAATTCTAAAGGCTTGCGTCGTAAATCCGTATAACGCTTTTGACGGCATCTAGCTGTCACAAGATTATCGCGAATCATCCTGATTTTGTCTGTTGTTTCTAGAATGAGCTCAGGTCCAGGAAGCTGAGCTTCACCGATCTCATTCCAACAGACAGGTGAACGAAATTTTCGACCGTAAAGAGCTTCTAATGGTGCCATATTGATACTAGCATGATAACTATTGTTGTAAGAGAACTCGATCAGTGGAAGATGAGAATCCCAATTACCACCAAAGTCTATCACGCATGTTCTAAGCATATCCTCCAAAGTTTGAATCGTTCTCTCAGATTATCCATCTGTTTGGGGATGATAAGCAGTGCTTAGATTTAGTTGGGTTCCCATAGCAGATTGCATGGTCTTCCAAAAAAAATGAGATGAAAATCGAGTATCACGATTGGAAATGATATCCAAAGGAACACCATGTCGTGATACAATCTCATCAACATAAATCTTTGCAAGTTTATCAGTAGATAGATCCTCGCGAATCGGAATAAAATGAGCTGACTTCGTTAATCGATCGATGACAACCCAAATCGCATCGTGACCTTTAGATGTACGCGGTAATTTAGTGATGAGATCCATCGCAATGTTCTCCCACTTCCAAACCGGTATCTCTGGTTGTACTAGCAAACCAGAAGATCGTTGATGTTCAGCCTTGACTTTGAGACAAGTTAGGCATTTCGATACATACAAGGCAACATCTTTCTTCATACCAGACCACCAGAACTTAGTACGAAGATCCTTGTACATTTTATCAGCACCGGGATGGATAGAATATCGAGTCTTGTGAGATTCGTCCATTACCAAGGTGCGAAGATCGTCTTGTTTCGGAATCCACAAACAATCCTTGAAATAGAGTAAACCATCGTCCTTCGCTTCGAGCTTAAGCTCAAGTTGACGTGGTAATTCCTTACCCATCAAATTTTGTGAAACAAAAAATTGCTGAGCTTGAAGAACACGAGTTTGGAGATCAGATAGAGTTCGAACAGAATGAAGCTTGACACGCTCTTTTCGACTAAGCGCATCGGCTATGACATTCGCCTTACCAGGGTGGTAGCGAATCTCGCAATCGTAATCGCTCAAGAGTTCAACCCAACGTCGTTGCCTCATGTTCAACTCATTCTGATTGAGAATATGCTGGAGACTTTTGTGGTCTGTGAAAACCACACACTTCGTGCCATAGAGGTAGTGTCTCCAGATTTTAAGCGCGAAAACCACAGCTCCTAACTCAAGATAATGAATTGTGTAGTTCTTCTCGTGAACTTTCAGCTGTCTAGACGCATATGCTATAACTTTTCCTCGTTGCATAAGAACACAACCAAGGCCTAAGTTGGATGCATCGCAATAGACAATGAAATCATCGTTTCCTTCGGGCAGAGATAGAACAGGAGCATCACATAGCTTCTGTTTTAGCGTTTGGAATGCTTTTTCTTGCTTGGGTCCCCACTCAAAAGGCTTATTCTTCTGAGTCAAAGCAGTGAGTGGAACCGCAATCTTCGAGAAGTTTGAAATAAAACGACGATAATATCCAACGAGACCAAGGAAAGAACGAATTTCTGTAGGCGTCGTTGGTGTATTCCAATCTTTGATTGCAAAAATTTTGGATGGATCCACATGAATACCTTGCTCGCTGACAATATGTCCCAAAAACTGAACATCTTTAAGCCAGAATTCGCACTTGGAGAATTTAGCAAAAAGTTGTTCCTTCTTTAGGAGTTCCAAAGTCAAACGAAGGTGTTGCTCGTGATCGGCCCGAGACTTCGAATAAATGAGAATATCATCGATAAACACAATGATGAACTTGTCTAAATAAGGTTTACAGACCCTATTCATTAAGTCCATAAAGATAGCTGGGGCATTCGTGAAACCAAAAGGCATGACAGTGAACTCGTAATGCCCATATATCATGCGGAATGCAGTTTTAGGAATATCTTCTTCGAATACACGAAGCTGATGATACCCAGAACGCAGATCGATCTTGGAAAAACAGGTAGCACCTTGCAGCTGATCAAAGAGATCATCGAATCGGGGTAGGGGATATCAATTCTTGATGGTAAGCTTATTAAGCTCACGATAATCGATACACATTCGAAAAGATCCATCTTTCTTTTTCACAAAGAGGACAGGAGCGCCCCAAGGTGAATAACTCGTACGGATGAATTCTTTATCAGATAACTCTTGAAGCTGTTTCGATAACTCTTGCATCTCAGACGGTGCAAGATGATAAGGTGCTTTCGCAATCGGGTTGCCATTGGGTACAAGGTCAATATGAAACTCGACTTGACAAACTGGAGGCAAACCAGGCAGTTCATCGGGAAACACCTCTGGATAATCCCGAACAATCGGAATATCCTAAATACTCTTGCTCTTGCCTTTCTCCTCGGTGACATGTGCCAGGAAAGCAACATATCCTTTTCGTAGATAACTTTGGGCTTTCGTGCACGACATGAGTTTAAATCCACCAGATGGTTTCTCGCCACGAACCTCTAGGACATCACCAGACGAAAGAGGGATACGAATGATCTTATCAAAACTAATCACCTCAGCATGATGTTTGGTTAACCAATCCATCCCCACGATAATGTCGAAACTCCCAAGTTGCATCGGCGTGAGGTCGATAGGAAAAAGATGGTTATCGAGGTTCAATTGACAACCACGAATAACATAATCGAGAACATGAGGTTTACCAGTAGCAATTTCAACAGATAAGGGTTTCCTCAGTTTACTTCTAGGTATCGTAAGTAAAGGCTCAAAGGATAACGAAAAAAAACTCCTATCGGCACCAGAATCGAAAAGAACAGATGCAAGTTGATTGTTAACAAGGAACGTACCGTTAACAATTGTCAGCTCTCGCTTCATTCGCGTTTAGATTGAATGCCCGTCCACGAGCGGGATTCACATTCACGTTTGCGTTCGGGTTCGCATTTGCATTTACCAACCTCGGGCAGTTGTTGCAGAAATGACCCATTTCTTCGCAATTAAAACATGAATCAGGTGGGAATCTTGCAACATTCCCCTGAACTTGTGCTGGAACCTGAGCAACCTGATTTTGACCAAAACGACAAATGTTGGCCAAATGCCCAAGTCTACCACACGTAGCACACTGTTTACAGGCCTGTTGGGCCACATGATGACCATTACAACGAGTACAGTGAGGTGCGGTACCAGCATATTGTTTCTTCATAGGAGGTTGAGTCGGTGGGTTCTGAGGGTTCTGAGCAGTAACTACAAAGTTCTGGGAAGCCTTGCGCTTCCTTGACTTTTTAGAAGACTCACCCTGCTTCTTACCCTTACCCTTTTCCTTTTCAGAATCGGTTGATTTCTTTTTATCACCCTTGCGGGTGAGTTTACCCTTCCGGACTTGGGACTCAGTCATGGTAGCCGACAACTCGATCGCATGACGGACGGTAGTAGGATTAACACCGGTCACGATATCCTGAATGGAATCGGGTAAACCATCGATATACCTTTCGATTGCTTTCTCCAGTGGGGTAACCATAGTGGGACACAACAAACTAAGCTCCTCGAATCGATCCGTATAGGCATGGTGTTCTCCCCCATCTTGTTTCAAATCATCAAACTCTCATTCCAAAGCTCGAATTTCGTGACGGGGATAGAACTCTCTCATCATAAGAGCTCGGAGCTCTTCCCAAGTTTGCGCTAATGCCACTTCGGCACCCCTATCACGCATCACTCCATTCCACCATGTAAGAGCTCGCTTCTCAAACACGCTTGAAGCAAACTCAACCTTACGCGCATTCGGACACTGCATATGTCTGAATGTGCTCTCGTTACTCTCAAACCACTGCAGGAGCGCAGTTGCTCCTTGTGACCCAGAAAACTTAAGCGGCTTAGCAGAATTGAAATTCTTGAAATTACATTGAGCATTATTGTTGTTATTATTGTTATTGTTGTAAAGCTCATGGATTTGGGTCACTACGCCTGGAAGTATAGCAGCCATTTGCTGAGAGACAAGGGATGCGACTTCTTCAGCAGTAAAAGTTTGAGCATCGCGTCGAGGAGGCATTGTCTAACAAGGAAACATGAGAAACGAGTGAGGTCGACAATTTGGAAAAACAAAAGAGGTATTGAAAACATCGACAAAATACAAGGAGTGCGATCATTTGTTCGTTACCTTGAACAAACAAACGACACACAGTGACTAATCAAAGTAAATCGGTCATAATAATGTATCGCTGAAGACATGCTCGCCTATAAGTGAACACTCACCCCAAGAGTTCCCAGGTAAGAGTGACTGGTCCGATATTGCGGATTTGTACGAACACTCTAGCCTTAGACAAAAAACTCATGGTACAGGCATTCACTCTTCCAGTTTGCACGTGTTCACATTATTTAGACCCAACTTTGACGAGATTTTGAAAACTCAAAGGGTTCAAAACCTTACAATCAATCATCCAAGGATATAGATGATTAATTTTCGAAGCGGATTTGTTATTGTGTTATCGTTGTGGTTATCACCTAAGGATAGGTGACGGTATTGTTTTAAAATCTAAACGCAAGTAAACTCGCGTTAGGGTCCTAGAAAGTTATAGTCTGGGTCAAAGCATTACTAATAACCTAATTCCCTATAACCATTGGCTCTGATACCAACTCTTCTGTCACACCCCGACCACGTAAAACAACAACCTGTGGCGGAAACGTCGGGGAGTGTTGTAACAGAATCATCGTTTGAACAACCATGGTAATTAAAAATTTCGTTTTATTGATTCATTAAGTAATTTACATTGTCTTAAAATCAAACAACCAAATTAAACGTCGTCTATTATCCTTTTTATGTCACTAAGGCCACGTCCAAATCCTAAGTGAACATGCTCCCTAGCAATCACGCAACATCACCTGAAACATATGTAAAAACAAAGTCAGCAAATAAATGCTGGTGAGCACATAGGTTTTGTAAGAATATCGAAATCATGGCTCGTTTATATATATTGCATTACCTCGAAAACCTTGTTTTGAAAAGTATATAATATTGCAACATGATTAACCAACTCAAAACAAGATGGTTATAATTTATAAAATCTCGTAGCCATGATTCTTAACTCAAAAACTTTTGTTTTAGTGAACCAATTCATAAAACATCTCCTTAAAACTAGTTAATAAAACTCGTATGGTTTATATCATTTCGAAAACCTCGTTGTGTGATATCGTTTCAAAATCATTTCCAAAGTGAACTAAATAATGACATGAAATGTAATATGATAAAAGCACTTATATATAAGATGTACCAGCGGCGTATCTACCATGCTTCTATCATGTTACACCCATCCCATTACCTAATCACAACCCAAACCAATCGTTCGTTCAAATTGTTTATATAATTTAAGTTGTTCCAAATCGTTTTAACTCGTCCCAAAAATCGTTTTCGTTTTAATTGTGAAACTACTTTTGGTCGCCTCGCTAATAACATTCAAACCTTCGTGACTCGACTACCTCATTTCTCGTATTAACAAACCACCAAAGGGTAAGTTAACAATCATCAGATTTGGTCATTACCTACATAACCCCCACACATAACCATGGGTGTCGTCTGTTAATGGGATTTGTCAGATCCTATGGTACCATAACCTAATACTGGTCGGCTTGATCAATGCTAATTAATGTCATTCGTTATGTAGTTACAACCAACAGTTTCGTTCACATTATCGAAATCATATTTAGTTTAATATAAACCATCTTAATTGTTTTTGAAAACCTCGTTAAAATATCAAAATCGTTTTAATACATATGAATCACCCCAAAACAATTGAAAACAGTAAAATAGGGGAACTATGTACTCACATTGAATGAAAGGGTATCCTTGATCTAAAGAACTTAGCGAAGCTCAGACAAACCAAGGAAATTCAAGTAGTACCTAGTAATCGGATCGCTAGTAAATAAATCAACACCTAAATCAGAAGATCGGATAGAATGAGGTCTTGTAAACCAAATGAGTGTAGAACTCATGTGATATGGTTTAACAAAGCCTACATCCTAAATCGGAACTTAGCCTAAGTGCTTTTGACCCTTTACGACCCATTAAGGTAGCTTATGCTACTTTAACGCGTCGTTCGCGTGAAACTATGTTCGGATGGTTAACTATGTGCTATGTCAAGTCTTACATGCCCAATAATACCTAAACATGTTACTAAGTCAGATTATATGTCAAAAACATATTCACATATGTATATTACGGATTTAAGCTTCAAAAGGGCGTTTGGTTATTTCATATGGGTATACAAGCTACTTAACAAATAACTAACCAATCCTATGTGATCATAAGCTATAACCGCAGTGGTTATTCCCTATGCAACTATGATCACTAATCAAGCTTGGTCGGATCATAATAATCGACCAAACGGGTCAGGTTCGAAAGTCTAAGCGGTTGTTTAGACCGCTTAACTTACGACCCTAAACAAGCACTAAACTAATAGTTACGAGTTAAACATGTCAAAACATGTTTAACTAACTTATAAAACTGATTTGGTATCAAAACAAAGTGTTTTGATACCTATAAGTAGTTTTGTTGCAAAATGCGTGCTAAAAAGCATTTTGACCGAAACTTTGACTCGTCACTAAGGATTATAACCATTGTGATTACAATCACGTTGCAAAGTTCAATTGAACTTTGACTTGACCAATTGAAGGTCAAAACCGAAAGTCAAAGTGTTGGCCAAACTGTTTGACTTTCTGCTTAAACATAAAGAATAAGCATGAACGAAGACTTACAATAGTACAAAGCTAGAAAGAATATAATAAGAAAACCAGAGAATAAGAATTCCAAGCTTGAAGGAAGCTCCAAATCCAGAGATTGAGAAGATAATGAGAGAATGAGAAAATGAAACAATGAATGGCATGGCCTTATATAGTTTTTGCAAAAACCATTAAGATCATTTCTTGGTAAGGAGGGAATGATCTTAGCCATACAATTGTTAGGAGCTGATTAGATGCCTTGGGGAGGTGTTAACTTGGTCCCCAAAACATAAAAATTGCGTACAAGGGCCTCAAGAATGAGCTGGGAAGCTGCTGTGAAGTTTCTGCAATTCTGATGTGTTGGGGACTGCTTACGGACCATAAGCATATGTCCATACGGTCCGTAAGGACCTTGCAGACCAGCAACTTTCAAAAATGGCAGATTTAGTCCCTGAAGTCCCAAACTTGATTTCGATGCATTTTTGATACGTTTAAGCCCCGTTAACCCCATTTCAAAGCTCTAAAATGAAGTTAAAGTATAGGGAACTTAAAAAATGCTCAAAAATATCTCGGGTGTCGGCTCGTTTGGTGGTACGATTGCGTTGTTCGGTTAATTACGACGGAAGTCGTAACGGACGCAAAAACGCACCAAATTAAGCGACGAGTGGTATTTTTGCATGAAGATCACTAAAATAAAAATATTTTAGTGTGTACAAAAATTTTGAGTTTCCAGATGTGGTCAGAACGTAAGATATGCGCGTAAATGCAAACTTACGTCGTTTTTGACACTTTTAGTCCCTGTAAGATCAAATAAGCATATTTTCGCACACCGAACCTATCAAAGCTTATTTCTAAGCTATGTTTAGGTTATTTATGGTATGTTTAGCTGATGATCAAGTTCCGGACTCTTTGATACCATACGAATCGGTATAGTTTCGCAGTTTGACACAAATAGTCCCTGCGATCGAATAGACTTGTTTTCAACACCCAAACCATCCAAAACTTATTTCTAAGTTATGTAAAGGTTATTTTAGGTATGTTAATCCTATGTCACTATTCCGGAGTGTTTTTCGCGTAAAACTGACTGCGTTTACGCACCAGTTTGCGTATAACTTTCCAGAAGCGATTTAAAGCTTGAAATTGGAATCGAATCAAATCGTAAAATCATCAAACAAAAAAAATACACATAATAACACCAAGAAACATTGTTTTATTAATAATTATCATTGTTTTGCATTGTTCATCGATTACAGCGCATAGTTGTTACAATGCATCAGTCTTTAAACATTACATAACAACGAGACAAACTGTCAGACCAAGTAGAATAGGAGGATATCCAACTTGGTTGACTAACGGACATACATACTCGATAATATAAAAGACCATTAAATTACAATGCTTAATGATGAACAAGTTACAGACACAAAATATGCATCAACAAACTCCCCCTTGTCTGTTACTTGTCTTCGGTCTTCCATCTTCTGACTTCAGTGTTTCTCGGACCACGAACTGCCAGCGTGGATCCCACGATAGTAACAAAAGCAAGCGACGCGCTGAAATCGCAATGCTTGTTGCGCGTCCTTGTCTTCGTAAAAGATATCGTGTTGGTACAACTTGTTGATGTCGGCCGCGGACATGTTCACTATCCACATCGGATCTAACATCCGAAAGTTCTCTTGATCACCCTTAAACACAATAACCTCCTCATGTGAATCCGAGTCGTAGCACCATGAAGCCATGTCTTCCAAAAAGTTATGTTTCATCGGCATTAACAGAATCTTGTCCATAACCTTCGCGGGCTGATAAACAAGTTTGTATCGCGCCGAGTTGGTCAATGGATCCAAGGTGAACTTGATTTGTTGATAGATAGGAAACTGAGGCTTGTACAACTCGTCTTTCCAGCCTGTCCTTTTGTTCATCTTTATCTTGCGTGCGAACAACGTAGCTCCTTCGAAGTTTGAGTGATTAATGAGCTCTAGCTTCGTCAAAGCTGCAACGTCGTAAAATGGTAAGGGTAAAAGGCTCAGCAGCGACCTGAAATATTGAATACCGTATTCCCGTTTGATGGCCATGCAGTGGATTTCTTTCACGAAAATCCAGCAAAGAATCCTTCCATGCAAGTTCTCTTTCTCGTACTACAAGTTTTCAACTTGAACTTCCGCTGGCATAGGCTTGGAAACTTTAGACAAGAACTGCTTTCGCCATTCTGTGAACGCATCCGTGGCATTTTCAAAAGTATCACGATTCTTCAATTGTTCATCGATGACGTCCACATTCTCTTTCAACCATTCTTCATTAAAAGGAGCGAACTCAGTCCCATCTTCTCGCACATATGAGGACTTATTATCATTTCCTTCAAAGACTATCTCTTTCACATTTTCTAAATCTGCTGTTTCCGGTTCACTCGGAATTTTATCAATTTCAGCATCATCAACTTCTTTCATCTCATTCAGAGCAAGTAAGTGCTCATGCGAAAGATCCGCAACAATCTCTCCCTCTTCAAGAATTTCTCCAGTAATAGGATGAATAGCCTGCAAAGCAAGATCAGCAGTACTAGGAACAGAAGATGTACCAGCCTTAGAGCTTTCAATGAAAGAACTGCTTTCCAATTGTTGGACTTCTTCTACGGATCCACCAGATGTTCCTTGTGCCGATTCAAGCTGCGAAGGCTGGAAGACAACGATTTGAGTAGAGACAGTTACAGGCGGTTGCTCTGATGTGGCAGAAGGGTCAGGGTTCCCTTGATCCTGAGGATCATCATCCTTTTTCTTCAACACTTCTTGTTTTTTGCAACGATCGGCCCACAAAATATTCACATGCTTTCTTACAAACTCGAAACCTTCAGTGATTTTCTTCACCCCTTCGGTTATCGTGGTGTTGCGAGAATTGTACCACTCTCTCATATCGTCATGCTTTTGTTTAAGAGTATCGGCCAATCTCTGAACCTGAATGCTTCTTTCTTTCAAGCGGTTCATGTCAATACCACGCGTGTTATCCACAGCTCGCATTTGTTGCAATTGACGTTCTCTTTCTTCTTCAGCAGCCTTCAAGCGTTCATTTTCTACTTTCAGTTGTTCAATCTCTGCTTGTTGGCGAGTGATCTCTGCTTGCTGACGACCAAGAGTGGAATTCAACGTGTTTATCTCCAACTGTTGTTTGATCATGTCGCTTATTGTAACATTTATCACTTCCGATTGCCTATTGATTTGACCTGCTACAGCTTGCAATTGAGAGAATAGGAAATCTACCTTTTCATCTTGCTGCATCTGAGAGAATATACTTTGTCTGTGCTCTGAGGCCGGTTTAGAAGTCGTTGCACGAATGGTCGATGCTATAGAGTGAGCCGGTTCTTGAGGTGTCACTGTAGGAGTTTCAGGAGCTGAAGTCACTACAGGAGTTGGTTCTGAAGATCTTGGAGGAGAAGACACCATAGCAGTAGCTTCAATGGCCGTGAATCCAAGGTTTGGATCCATTTCTGCTACTTGTGTAGGTTCTTATTGTGGAACGGATTGTTGCGCAGACGAAGAACCAATGTACTTTCTTGCTTTCTTCTTTCATCGGGCAATCGCTTGCTTTTTCTTCAAACGTTTCGCTTCGGTATCCGAAGGAACGTGTTCAGTGTCATCCTCTTGTCTAATCCTCCTGACCCTTTCACACCACGTTCATCGAAATAAACTTCGTACCCAGACTCAGGTGGATTATCAACCGATTTCGTATCCTCCTCATTATCGCCAGCTGAACTCGCACCAGTCGTACCAGCACCAGATGCACCAGCAGTAGATGCACCAACGACACCTGCATCTCCACCATCACCAGCTTCATTATCACCATCACTGTCACTGTCAGAAGAATCCGAATCCTTTCGTCCAAACTTTTCTTCCATCTTTTTCTTTAACTCCGGCTCCTCATCATCAGATTGGCTGTCATTGTGACGCCATTTGTCATCTTCTGGAGCGATGTAGTCTGTTTTATCAAGAGCACCAAACAACTTCCTAGGCGGCTTGCTTTCTTTGTATCTTTTCGTTGCACTGCCCTTGAATATCTTCAGTGAATGTTCGATCAAAGTATATATCTTCAAGATGTCATCATCGGCTTTTGGAAGATCGGGATGCTGGACATTCATGATCATTTGTAGAAAACGAGGATACATCCAGAACTTATTCCCAGTTGTTCGACCGCCAGTTCTTTTCATGTTCTCCTTCATGTTGGCAAAGATGTACTTTGAAATGCTAAACGGTTTGTTCAGCACTAATGCCACCATGAGTCCCACGAGATCATTACCTGCCATGTCATAGCCAGCTCGCCTGTTGCTAAGACATTGAATAAGTACGTGTAATAAAAACTTGTACAACATTGGCAGATCTCCCTTGTTGATTTGACTGCTGAAGATATCACCGGTACACTTCATCCTTAGTAAACAACCATGTGGGCACATTATTGGAATAGAGTACGGTGCATTAGGATCATCTTGCAGTTCTAGAATGGTGTTCAAGATTTCCGGTGAGACATTCACATTCACTTCATTCACTTGCCCTTGAATAAAATAAGTTCCATCTATTTCGATAACGTTTGCAGAATTCCAGAATGCTTTGATGAGCGACTTGTAAACCGGTGTTGAGAAAGTGACAGCTTTGTTTATCCGCGACTCCCTTATCCACTGCGTGATCTCCTTTAGTTCAGTGATCTTCCCTTCGGGATCAAGATAGGCAATCATATTGTGACGTTTCTCAGACATCACTTGTTCCTCTGGTTTATCAGTTATCTTGGTCACGGGCTTGCGTTTCTTCTCTTTTGGTGTCATCTGTATTCGAAAGAAATCACAGTAAGTCACAATATCATAAAATGTGCATTTAGACATAAGTGTATACATTTTTATGTATAACATGAACAATGATCATGTATAACCATGTCTTCTGTGAAAGGGCACCCATACTTAGAAATTTTCTAAGTGTTGGACGACGAAAGACATACATTGCGACGAAAAACATACCTTTACAGCGAAAAACCCCTTGGTCAAACAAAGTCAATATTGACCTTTGACCATGGGTTTTTCGTCGACAGGCTTTAGAAGAAAAACACTTCAATGTTAAAAGATGTTTCGTCGCAGGTATTTCATCGTAGATATTTTGAAGAAAGATGAGTTTCGTCATCTGTGGGGTTTCGTCGACAGTTAGGGTTTTTCGAATGAAAAGCAGTTTGGGGGTTTTCAAAATCAAAGGGTTTTTCTCCATCAAACAGTTAATCGATGAATGATTCAGAAAAAGCAAACACTTTGACACTATGTTTAACTAAAACATCAAGGAAACAACCCTAGATGCAAAACCAACTCGGTTTTGATCGGAAAACATACCCAAACCGGTTAATAACCAATCAATAACCATCCCCTTTTTTGTTATCCGAAACCCAAACCAAATCAAAGTTCAAATCTACACATACAAGCACAATGATTATCAGGTTTCATCAAAAACATAAACAATAAAGACAGGTCAATATGCAAGAATCAAGCAATATGGGTCCGAGGGTTTGTTAAACAGTCAACCAAAAGACAAGGTTCCTAAAGATTTGAATCATGAAAGCACACACTTTGTATACCTTGATTTGATGAAAAAGTTTTGAGAAAATGAAGGGTTTTGAGTCGGTGAAAGGTATGGGAGGTGGAGTATTGTTGAAGATGAATCAGAGAGTTGGTTTGAAAAAGTGAGGTCTCTGATCACTGGGTCCCTTTATGTACCCACTCCCTCGACGAAACTCCATCCTCGACGAAACACCTATGGGCTCGACGAAAAACTTGGTTAGGCTTGAACAGTAAGCCTATGACGAAAATTAATAAGGCCCAGATGTTTTTCGTCGTGATCTCGACGAAAAAGGGTATTTCGTCGTGAACCAAATTGATTTTGACCAAGACTTGACCACAGTTGACCTGACCAAGGTTTTTCGTTGACTTTTTAGGGTTTTCGTGGACCCTTGGGTTTTTCGTGAAACATTTTTCCCAAAATAACCAAGTCTTTGAATTTTGCACACTTTGAACAGATTTTACAAATTTTCATTGTGAACAAGTTTACCAAATGCAAAGGACATTTTATGTAGTCGGTTTCAGGCTTTCGGCAGAAAACTCCAAGTTTCAACTTCGGCTAATAAAAAAAACGAACTTTACAAATTACACTAGACTTGAATTTAAAGTGTGGTAAACTAACGACAATCAATAAAAAGCAGTAAACAACTATACAAAGTCAAACTTTTTGCGAGTTTTAAGGAAAAGGAATCATACCACCTTACGGTCTTAGTCAACATGGTTTTTAATTTCGGTTTAAAGCTTTGGATAAGTATACTACCACGATTATCGGTATTGTTGTCCACAAAAGCTCAAACTAATCAGATGTAATCATAATTGGGAGATAAGATTTATGGTAAGGATTATACTCACAAGTCGATGTTCATCCACTCACGACACATTCCCGTATCAAGGTATGCACGAGAGTTCATCTTACCGGTGAGTATACCGTTTATCATCTGATTGACCGTATGAAAGAATGTGAGATACTCACTTATTTTTGATTGAAAACAAGCCCTATGTGATAGAATCACTTATTGATGAGGAACATGATTTTCATATGCATGAGGGCACAGGAGCAAGTCCGTGAATAGGTCAGTACAACGTACAACAAAGAGACGAACTTGACTCCTAGAAAAATGTGATATTTTATCACTTATTTTGTTTGGACATGTGATTGTTGATCACTTATTGAGGTCGAATGCAATATGTACACGTATGTATAGTATCATGGAAGATCTAAACTTCGTCTCCGTTATTTTTCGGTAAAAGATACAACCATGATACCCAGATGATAAGAAATCATAAAGACCATATATCTCAGAACCTCGGCAATCAATCAAACGAAATTTCGGTACTAAGACCATATGCCAATGAATGGTTCCCACCAGACTTGAAGTCTATTAGGTTTTTATCATCCTGCACATTTTAATCTGATTGTGAGCCTACCGATACATCATTAGAAGAGATACTTATCATTTCTCAATTTTTATTTTTACAAAAACGATTAGCCAAAGAAGTTTTACTCAGGTATCACCTTAATGCCATTAACCAAAAGTAGATAATCAAAACGTGATTTATCAAAAGCTTTAGTGAAAAGGTCGGCACGTTGGTGATCGGTGTGAACTTTAACAACATCGATGAGTCTTTTGTCAAAACTATCACGTATAAAGTGATATTTAATTTCGATGTGTTTGGTATTGGAATGCTCCACATGATTTCTAGTGATCTGTAAGGCAACATTGTTATAAAAAAATAGGAGTAGATAGGAATTCAAAACCGTAGTCGCGCATTTGTTGTTGGATCCACAAGACTTGGGAGCAACAACTAGAGGCAGCAATGTAGTCTACTTCATAAGTTGATGTAACAACACAGGTTTGCTTCTTGCCCTGCCACATGACCAGGCGATTTCCTAAGAATTGACATCCAGTTGTTGTTGAATTTCCGTCGATTTTGCAGCCACCAAAATCAGAATCACTATAGGCGATTTCCTAACTCCTTTTTCCAAAATTCGATAAATCATTTCTGATTAAATTAATTTTGGTAAACGGCATTGAGGTAAAACATGAGTTAACCAACATCGGGAAATCCTTTTTGTAAATATCTTTGTGTTTTTAGAATTTATCATAGTTTATTGATTTTAGGGGGAGTAAATCCAAATTTGAAAAAGTTTGAAAATTCAAAAACATCGAAAAATGTCAAAAAGCAAAAACAATAAAAAAACAAAAATGAGTTTCCTGGCGAGAAAAAGAGAAAATGATAGTACATCAGTGGTCTGTCCGAATCTCTTTAAACCTTAAATGAAAAACGATAAGCAGCTCTATATAAGATGTATCGGTAGGCTCACAATCAGACAAATATGTGCAGGATGATACAAACCTAACATACTTCAAGTCAGGTGGGAACCATTCATTGGCATATGGTCTTGGTACCGAAATTTCGTTTGATTGATTGTCGAGGTTCTGAGATATACGGTCTTTATGCTGTCTTATCATCTGGTTATCATGGTTGTATCTTTTACCAAAAAATAACGGAGACGAAGTCTAGATCTTCCATGATACTATACATACGTGTACATATTGCATTCGACCTCAATAAGTGATCAACAATCACATGTCCAAACAAAATAAGTGATATAATATCACATTTATCTGGGAGTCAAGTTCGTCTCTTTGCTGTACGTTGTACTGACCTGTTCACGGACTTGCTCCTGTGCCCTCATGCATATGAAAATCAAGTTCCTCATCAATAAGTGATTCTATCACATAGGGCTTGTTTTCAATCAAAAATAAGTGAGTATCTCACATTCTTTTATACGGTCAAACAGATGATAAACGGCATACTCACCGGTAAGATGAACTCTCGTGCATACCTTGATACGGGAATGTGTCGTGAGTGGATGAACACCGACTTGTAAGTATAACTCTTACCGTAAATCGTATCTCCTAATTATGATTACATCTGATAAGTTTGAGCTTATGTGGACAACAATACCGATAATCGTTATAGGATGCTTATTTAAATGTTAACTAACTGAACAACAAGAGCGTTTTGGCGTGACCATACACTGATATGATTCTCTTACCCTCGAAACTCGCAAAAAGATTAGGTGTGTTTTAATATAAATTTTATAAAAGCTAAAAAGATTTTGCTTTTATTTTATTTTTGATTGACCGATGTTGGAACTCGAGTCTATCCTACCGAAAATCCTTATTGTAAGCCGGAAAACAATTGCATCTTCAGAAACGGTCGAAGTTAATGGGTTTTGAAAGTTAAAAGCTAAAGTTTATCATGTTATAAACTTTCAAACTGTTGTCGGTCGGTGTTTGATTGAGATTTGATCTCATATGTGTCGTTTGTTTAATTTGTCTATATTCTAAGCGGTTGTTCTCATTACGTGTTTAGCTTTCTTGTATGTGCAGATGTGACATCAGAATTAGCTAAAGGCGAAGAGAACGTGTCAGATGAAAGCCGTAAAATGAAGACACGTCATTGATGCAATCAGAAGATCAAGGTGATCGAGTTGCAACTGATCACTCATCAACACCAAAAGTATTGAAGATCAAAAGTTTCACGAGCATCATTTAAGGGGGAGTTTGTTGATACACACCGTGCTTGTGAACACATGAAGACCTTTTAAAGATCTGACAATGTGAAGAACGAACCATCACGAGTAGCGTCCAAGGGGGAGTTTACACTTCAAACACTTGATAAAATCACAACAATGTTTGGTTTTAAACAAGGATAAGATCCAATGCTCTGATACCACTTGTAGGTCCATTTTTGGAGGATCAATTACGAAACCAAATCACTTGTTTATATCAAACACGGTCACGAGTACGGAATCCCCGTGACAATGCCAAACCAAACACAGAATATAACAACATGAAGTAACCAACGATTCACAGTCTATTGATTAAAACAGTTGAGAACAATCATCAAACACATACACACAATATTCAAATGTAAACTTTCAGTAGGGTTATGCTCTCATAGTTTCACACAGAAACCAAGTGTGGTTTATATAGGCAGCCCAGCCCAGTGTTGACGAAGCACATGATGGGCCTGACGAAATACCAAGGGCGACGAAAGACAAGGTCTTTCGTCACCAATCACGACGAAACATTGAGTTGTGAACATAAAGGTCTTTCGTCATGCATGTATTAGTCGAAAGAAGGTCTTTCGTCGAAGGCTGTACAAACAGATATGCTGCAAACTGTCAAACAGTTTGCAGCACATCTGAGTTAAACACACAAACATAATCTACTAAATATGCAACATGCATCAGTCTTTAAAGATTACATAACAACGAGACAAACTGTTGGACCAAGTAGAATAGGAGCATATCCAACTTGGTCGATTAACGGACTTACAGACTCGACAATATAAAAGACCGTTAAATTACAACGCTTAATGATGAACAAGTTACAGACACAAAATATGCATCAACATTATAGCTTATCAGCCTCAGCAGATTGAGACAACTCAAGATACTTCGGGTGGTTCAATGGATGATTTAGAATAGCTGGAAAGTGGTATTCCTCTGCAAGTGTGTCCTCCTGAAAATTCTACAGCTGGTGAAAATGTAGCGTTAAGTTCAGCTGATATTGCCTTATAATCATGCCCTACTGTAAGTCGAGAAGACTTGGAAAACGGAGAGTTCATTCCAGAAATAATAGATGAACAGATTTTGAGGTTAACTGATATGAAAGCAGTCGTTGACGCTAAAATTGACGAGACTCCAAGTGAACCCGAAACAACAAACCTCGATGGTCTTGATGAAATAGTGTTCGAAGGCGATGCCGAGAAGTCGAAATATGTTAGAGAAGACGGTACTAAGTTCAATCCATTCGATGAAGACTGGTTGAAAGATAACATAGATGAGATCGATGAAAGATTGAAGAATCATGATTCATCCGATGTTTCGGTTGATTCGTTTGAAGAATGGAGAAAGAACTTCCTTTCAAAGACTGCAAAGCCGGCCCCTCCTGTCGTACAAGTTGATTACATGAAGTATGAGAAAGATTGTCCTATGGGAAGAATACTAAGCCGGATGTTCGTGAAAGAGATTCATTGCATTGCTGTGAAGCGAGAACATGGAATTCAATACTTCAAGTCGCTTATGAGTATTCTTACCTTACCGTTTTACGATGTGGCAGCGTTAGCAAAGCGATCAAAGTTTGAAGGTGCTAAGCTGTTTGCTTGGGAGTTGAGGATTGAACGAAGAAAGGGTTGGAAAGATGAATTATACAAGCCACAGTTCCCTATGTATGAGCAGATTAAGTTCACATTGGGTCCAGCAACCAACACGCCTCGATACAGGGTCGTGTACAAGCCAGTGAAGGTTTTGGATAAGATTCCACTAATGCCGATGGAACAAGACATTCTCGTGAACATGGCTCTTTGGTGTTATGATTCAGATACGCACGAGGCAGTTATCGTCTTTAGAAGCGACAAAGAAAACTTCCGTATTCTCGATCCGATGTGGATAGTTAACATATCGGCTGCTGATATCGACAGGTTATTTCGTCATGACATATTTTATGAAGACAAGGATGCAAATCAGGCTTTACGCTTTCAACGCGTGGCTTGTTTCTATTACTATCGAGGGATTTATGCGGGAAGCTCATGGTCGGAAGAAGCTCATTAAGACCGAAGACCGAAGACCAAGCAACAGCCAAAGGGGAGTTTGTAGGTGCAATATTTTGTGTCTGTCGCTTGTTCTTATTACGCGTGTAATGTAATGTAATGTACGGTCTTTTGGTTTATCGAGTCTGTATGTTTTGGTCGAGTCGACCAAGTCAAGATATCCTCCTATCTTGACTTGGTACGACAATTACATAGTTTTGGTCTGTAATGCAGTCCATGTATACAAATTTGCATGTGTTTGGCTTAACCTTAACTATTTCTACATTTGTCTGCAAGTTGTGTGTTGTTTGCAGCCTCCCACGAAGAACCCATTCTTCGTGGGATATGGCCTTCAGAAAGAACCTTCTTCGTGCATGGTATGGTTCTTCATAGTGATATTTCACGAAGAACCTAGTTCTTCATGGGCTTTAGTTCTTCACAGGACCAGTAACATTCTTCATGATGTTACTGGGCTGGGGGTTCTATATAAGGCTGCTTGTGTTGTGCAGAACTGTTAAGAGAGCTTGGTGAGTCTGTAAACACTGTGTGTATGTGTTTGTAAGTGTTCTCTTCCATTTAATCAAGATAGTGAATCTTTGGTTACGTGTGTGCTTTGTTACTTTGCTTTGGTTGCATTCTTACAAGGATTTTGCACTTGTAATTGTGTTCTAACAACAAGAAAGTAGGTTTCTTGATCCTCCAAGTGGACCTATAAAAATGAATAACTATCGTTGTGTTAGGAACTATAGCACAACCAATGTTAACATATTTAAATAATAAACTTAAGAAATTGTTGAATTGTTTATAGTTTCTGAATTATTAAAAAAGAGACCATATTATAACTTGATTATAAGTTGTGAGAGTTAAAATCTATGAAAAAAAGAGTAAGTGAATGAGTTAAAGTTGCTTTAAACAACTTTAATAAGAAATAAGAAATGTATTTTTCAAACACTTTCTAAAATTAAAAACAAAATGACTTTGTATTTGGTAATTAAAAACAGAATATCATTGGTTGTGTTCATGTACAAAAGAAACAAAATGTTTCCATATTCACTTGCAGCAAATAGTGTTCCTAACACCAAGTAAAGAAAAAAAAATTGAATATCATCAAGAGAGAAGAAAATACCCATACACCAAAAAAAAAATTCTAGTTCGCCAAGATATACTCAATTGATCCAAATCAACCTTCCACAGTCATTCTACAAATCCGTGGCTCAAATGTAGATACACTCCATAGCAACACGTTTGTCATCACGATATTCATCCAAATTAATTAATTATACACACTTTAAGTTTGCAAATATTCCATACAATGTGTTGAAGTCAACTAAGCTTAAGATTGAAAATGATAAACGTAGAACATGGATGTGAAGCTATCTCCAGGATATAACTGTAATCTCTGTACTGTATTACACAAAGAAACAAAAAAAGGCTAGATATATATCTTGTAGCTAACATTTAATGAACATCCGATTTGGGATAAACACATCCTTGAGAGAAAATATGATATTATGTTCAAGATTACAATAAGTTGCTTTGATAGGAAAATAGGAGATCATAACAATTTTCATGACAACTCCTTAAGAAATTAAATAAAAATTGAGAAATGTTATGCAACAACTCCGATTTGAGAAATGAGAGACTACACACCTTTGATAGAAAATATGATATTATTTATATATTTTTAAGGTTACAATGTTGATTACAGGCCTAATAAACACACACAACTCACCTCTCATATGTAATATGTATGTGTAGTGAAAAGAAAATATTGCAAAGGAAGAATGGAAGTTTCTGATTATGAATGAGAACTGTGGTATATTAAATAAAATAATCCTACATCTATTTATAACGAATACATAATTGTCACATGCTAAATTAAATAACAAAATATCAGCTAAAAAACTTGTCCATGATCTCCTAATTGGTCTTCATACTTCCCACCTTTGACTCTGATTTATTTGGTCAATCCTGGACCAATTCTGAACAAGTCACGTAATGCTAAGTGACCCTTTAACTATAATGAACTAGCTAACTTAGTCAAATAAAACCGAAGAGTTTAGCTACGTGACCCGTATCCGGTGACCTGTGACCCGCATACGAACCGATTAATCCAACAATCGCCCCCTTAATCGGTTTGTTCACACCCGTCACTTACAGCACCGAACCACCATTTTTTTCTCCTGAACCGTCACAACCTATCCCGGACACCCGACCTCAGCTGGTCACGTCCAAAGTCTTCTCAGTTCACCCCGGATAAAATCTCACTACACTTTTAACATCTCACATGGCACCACATTTGTCACACCCCGACCACGTAAAACAACAAATCATGGCGGAAACGTCGGGGAGTGTTGTAACAGAATCATTGTTTCATAACACATGAAAATTTGAAATTTTGTTTTACTGATTAAAAGAGTTACAATGTCTTAACAACAAGGAAGCATAACATAATTAACTAGTCTTGCGTCTTTTAATGCCACTAAGGCCCAAGTCCGCCTAAGTGTATCTTGATCAATCCTATGCATCATTTCCTGAAACACATGTGAAAATAGGTACGTCAGCATAAAAATGCCTGTGAGATACATAGGTTTTATTGATTTAGGATTCATGACTTGTAAGTTTAAAGAAAATGTTTATCGAAAGTAGTCATGAACCTTGTAAAATGTTTTTGTTTTATAAATCATATAAATAGTGATAAGAAAATCAGATGATATGATAGAACAATGCATAATGAAATGAATAACCAAGTAAAAATGAGTTTGTATAAAATATGTTGTTTGTAAAACAATGTTTCATGAAGACATGTTATAAGTGTAAAATGTAATATGTTTAACTTGAAATGTTTAAATAACGCTACGATATGTAATATCATAAAAGCACTTATATATAGGAAGTTCCAGCGGCGTATCCGCCATGCTTTTATCATATTACACACGCCTCGTTACTTAAATCACTTACCAAAACAAACCACCCAAAAATGTAATGTTTAAACAAATGTTGAAATGTTATTGTGTAAACAATTGTAATGTATAGTGAATACAAGCATTTATTGATTAAAAGCATTTACTCAACCCTATAAGAAAGAAATGTACAAAACAATTCATTTGATAAATCATAATCAAAAGTTATGTTTTGTAAAATAATGCATGCTTTACTAATACAAACATTTATGCGGTAATGTTAAACGTCTACATCCAATCCTTGAGACTGTAGGATAACCTTAGAGTAAAGGTTATCAAAAATGTTTTCGGATTCGGTCATTCCTTCCACCCAAACAAACCTATGGTACCACTACCTACTACCGAGCGGCATGATCGGTGTTAATGAATGTATTAGTTTCGTTAAACAAACCAAATTTTATACCAAATGTAAGCATGTCTTATGAAAATAATGTACCTAGTATGCTAAGTGAACATACAAGGTAGAAATGTAAATCAATGTGTCCATATGCTACGAGAACATATGCAACAGAAAATGCAATGTAAAACAATGTACTAAGTATGCACTAAATGGACATACATAGCGAAAACATAATGAAATCATGTACTATAAGTGTACTAAAGAACATAGCAAGCATATGATATGAAAACATGGAAAGCACGAAAGTAACAACTAGGCACATGTGTTTCACCCCAAAATGTTTGAAAAACAGTAAAAGAGGGGAACTATGTACTCACTTGAGGGTGCTTAGAAGTCTTGAACAACAACCAAGCAAAGCTAGAGGGATCACGGAATCAAACGGCACCTAATATAGGTAACTATGTAAATAACCGGACCTAAATCGGGAGATCGGATAGAATGAGGTTTCGTAAACCAAATGAGTATAGAAACTCATGTAATATGGTTTAACAAAGCCTACATTCTAAAAGGAAACCTATCCTAAGTGCTTATGACCCGTTACGATCCGTTTAGTTAGCTTACGCTACTTTAAAGCGTCGTTCGCGTAAAACGCGTTCGAATTTATGCCTTAACATGTCTAATAATGTTGCCTAATCAGTTTAGATGTCAAAATTTAGGTTACATATGCCTAAAATGAATTTATGCGCAAAAATGGCATTTTGGTCATTTTCCTAAGGCATATAAATTACCTATCATACAACTAACTAAACGAAGTGACCATAAGGTATAACCTTGGAAGGTTATTCCCTATACAACTATGGTCACCTAAAGAGTTTGGTCGAATCCTAATGATTGACCAAACGGGTCGAGTTCGAAAGTCTAAGCGATTGTTTAGATCGCTTACCTTACGACCCTATATAAGCACTAAACCTAAAGTGACGAGCTAAACATGTTAAAACATGTTCAATGAATTTAGAAAACAGGTTTGGTATCAAAACAAAGGGTCTTGATACCTAAAAGTAGTTTGGTTACAAAATACGCAAGAATACGCATTTTGGCAGAAACTACGACTCGTCACTATGCCTAAATAACGTGGTAATCAGTAGGTATAGTCACTAGGGACTATAACCACCGTGATTACGCTCACGTTATGAAGTTCAAACAAACTTCGTGTTGACCATAAACTGGTCAATTCAGAAAGTCAAACACAGTTTGACTTTCATGCTTCAAATGCATAAAAGAACGAAAGAATACTTACAAAAGGTCAAAGAATGGAGGTTTGACCCGATTATTCAAAGGTATGAAGTGAAATCACTTCAACTTAGAGAGCAATCAGATCAAGGTGTGAATGAAATGGAAGTGGGGGTTGGGTATTTATAGAAAACCAAGAACTGTTAAGATCGTTCCTCGATAAACGAGCATCAATCTGGACCGTCCAAGTGGGCACAAGGTTTTGGAATACTAGGGGTGCCCCAAAACCATCAAATGGTATTGCAAATGTTATAAAATAGCCCCTAAACTTCAAGTTAAGTGCTGAAAATAACCTGTTGTTGCTGAAACTTAAGTTTCTGCCCAGATGAGGTGGTGGCGTCACACCACGGCAAAACCTTTTGGTGGTGGCGCAGCGCCACCATGTGCCAGCTCCAGAAACTTTGCCAAAATGGCAGAAATGGTCCCTGCAATACTTTTAAGCCATTTTTGATGCGTTTAAACACCGTTAACCCCATTTTAAGGCTCTAAAATGAAGTTAAAGTATAGGGAACTTGAAACATGCTCAAAAACATCTCGGATGTAGGTTCGTTTGGTCGTACGGTTGCGTTGTTCGGTTAATTACGACGAAACACGAACGGACGCGAAAAACAACCCAAATTACGTGACGAATGGAATTTTATCATGCCAAACACTAAAATAAATTATTTTAATGCTTACATAAATTTTGGATGTCCGGATGTATTCAGAACGTAAGATATGCGCGAAAATGCAAATTTATGCACTTTTTGACGCTTTTAGTCCCTGTTGATCAAATAAGTTTATTTTTGCGCACCAAACAGCTCAAAGCCTATTTCTAAGCTATGTAAAGGATATTTAGGGCATGTTTAACTTATGATCATGTTCCAGAATGTTTGTTACAGTACGAATCGGTATACTTTCACAGTTTGTCGAAATTAGTCCCTGTAAGCGAATAAACTTGATTTCGACACACCAAACCTTCCAAAACTTATTTCTAAGTTATGTTAAGGTTATTTAAGGTATGTTAAGCCCATGTCACTATTCCGGAGTGTTTGTTGTGTTAAACTGATTACGTTTTCGCATCAGTGCGCGTATAACTTTCAAGAAAGCGATTTAGAGCTCGAAATCGAACAAGAATTGATATGTGCAAATGATACACATATTTATACAAATCCCAAGTATGAAATACAATATTTCATTGATTTGGTATTTGTTTGATGGTCGTGGAGGTACAGGTGTCACAGTCTCTCCTACTTCAGGAAATTTCGTCCCGAAATTTATTTACAGGAAACTTGTGAGAGCTTGAAACATGAAGTCGAAAAGATAAAACAACACTGGTTAAGGTTCTGAACTTCTAGTAAATTTAATAACATCATGCTTGCAATGTAAGAGGGACACTTATATACAAGTATATAAAGCGTTATTGGTGCGTCCACCTTACCTTCATTACATTGTTCACGTTTTGGTATTGTTGCCATTATAGGTTCTTACACATGATAAATCTTACTGGGGTTCCTGTGCACTGAATTTCATAATTATGTACGCGTCCATAATTGCGTAATTCCTTGCATAGTCCGCACAGTTCATTTTATAACGTGCAGGGGAAAACCTGTTATGAGTGTGACTAGACCATCTTAGGGTCCTTTTAATTAAATCGATAAATGATTTAAATACACTACCAAGGAGTCTTTTTAGTTTATATCATCACATGTCATTTTTAACCAGATTCTGAATTAATCTTTTGACTTAGACCACTCAAAGGGTCCCTTTGAATTTTGGAATGGTACAATATAATCCAAGGGTCTTAACTATTACGTAGAAGCCCATTAAGGATTTAGGGTAGTACCTTTTTGAATATCTTACTATGAATCCCTCATATGAAGATATGGAAGATTCTACGAGGATTTGGAAAATGAATATCCAGATTACTCAAAAACACAAAATGCATAAAAGAAAACACATGAACACATAATCACAAATTGTTTATCTTGATCTTTAATTTGCTATCATTTTGTTAATTTTGTTTTGTTAATTGTGCGATGTATTTAAAGCACACCAGGTATCCAGTCTGTGGATTTTGATTGGTACTTTAAATATTTCCAAGAATCTAACTATAAAGATAGGAAGATCTTAAAAAAGAAAATTTGATTTCAATTATAAGGAATCAAAACCTTTGAATTTAGGCATACAGGGAATCCGATGAAGGACTCTAATTTGAATGATAATCATCCACAAGGATCTAATTGTGAAGGTAAGAAGATCCCATATGGATTTTGTGATTTGAAAAGCGGGAGGCGTTTCAAAACCTTGCACTAGACGTGCTTAAGTCGAAACATGAGGTAAAAATGCTCATGAAGTTGAGGCGCTAGATATGCCAAGGCGACATATGAAGCAGAGTTTGAAGGTTAAGTCAATATATGGGGAAAATGTTTTTGAAAACTATGCATGGGGTTCTTTTTGAAATGTGTTTAATGTTTTTGAAACCTTACATAATACTTTTGAAATCATAAAGTAGGTGTATTAGATAAGTATATTTATAAAATGCTTTAAAATCATGCGACATGAATTTTGAAATTATGTATAAGGTTTTTTTGAAAACATAAATGATGCTTCTGAAATCATGCACTTGATATATCAAGTATTAAAAATGTTTTCAAACTATATGGAATGTTTTGAAATCATAAAGGTTGTTTTGAAAACTTATGCTATGCATGTTGTTATGAAAATCAGAATGTAATGGGTATGAGATTGAGGAATACCTTTAGTTATCAAACCAATGATTTAAAGGCACAGATGTGCAAAAAGCATGATTACTCATAATGTCGCTTTATTTCCTGTACTTCGTTTCTTAGAATGAAACGAATACTTAAAATTTTCGAGGAAATCATGAGCGATCACTTGAAAGGGAGAATCACAAGAGTAGTTTGTTTAAAGAACATGGTTCTTTGATGTAGGTATCATAGGGAAATGCCATACACATATGTAACTACACTTGTATATCAGAATTGTGAACAATGATTTATTTATAAACTAAACACATTGTTTCCGAGTTCAACAAAAGCAAAGGAACAAAAGCAACAGATACAAATTATTCAAAGTAGCAGCTTCTTCTAATCAGCCAAATGCTCATCCGTGGGTTGGATTTGCATTGACAATCTTTGGGCATCTGTTCACGAAATGACCCATCTCGCCACAGTTGTAGCATGATCCAGGTGGAAAGCGAGCTTGAGCAGGGTTGGCTTGGAGTTGAGTAGCAGCAAGATTTGCAACAGCTTTGTTTTGGATAGCAAAGCGGCACACGTCAACCAAATGTCCCCATCGTCCACAGTTGGTACATTTGAAACATGGTGTTTGATCTGGATGATGACGGTTGCATCGATTGCACAAGGAAGCAGTTCCCAACTATGGCTTCTTGGCTTATCACACCCCCAAAATCCACACGCGGAATGTCACCGCTTGGAGGCGAGACATGACCAGGATCAAGCCACCAATCATATTGAACAACGTAATTAAGTAAATAATACCAACCACAATATAATTGGTGTTCAAACAATTAGTTAACCAAGTTCAAATTAAACAGCGGAAGCATAAGACGTGAAACCAAAACATAAGTTTAATAAGTTCATAAGTTTAAATGTTTAATATGGGACTCGACAGTCCATATCCCACAACGACCTCCTCCTCGCGCAAGCTCCATAAGTATCTAACGACCTGCAAGGCATGTAACAAAGAGTCAACAACAAAGTTGAGCGGGTTCACAGTAGGTGTTCGTTATAAAGTAGTTTTTCAAGAACTATGAGTTTGTTTGCAACTACTGGTTAAATCAACTTTCCTTATTTTCCAAACTATAAACGGTGGGGGCTACCCCATGTTGTAAACCGCTAGACTAGATGTATATATAGGTGCCCTTCCCAATCCGAGGACAGAGGTACGTATAAGAATACGTAGATTTAGCGCTGGCGTCCTTCCCAATCCGAGGACAGAGGTACGTATAAGAATACGTAGGTTTAGCGCAGGTGCCCTTCCCAATCCGAGGACAGAGGTACGTATAAGAATACGTAGATTTAGCGCTGGCGTCCTTCCCAATCCGAGGACAGAGGTACGTATAAGAATACGTAGGTTTTGCGCTGGTGTCCTTCCCAATCCGAGGACGGTGGTAAGTAGTCTAGTAGTGGTGAAAGTACAAGTTCCGTCATAGCTATTTAATCCCATTCCCAACCCACCGGGAATCCCATGCCTTAAGAGTGTGAACTCACCTTTGGTTGCTCAGTTTGACTCTCAGAAATAGCTAATAGTCAAGGTCGGTCAATCACATCCTAGTATGATTACCACTTAGTTTATTAGTGACTTCAAATAAGCACGAAGTTCCTACACGCATCTACCACATAACATGCACTCACTTTAACGGTTCATGCCCATATAAACTTCCCATCTATTCCCATTCATAAGCAAACATACGACATTGAACATAACACTTTCATAGACATATAATATGTTAGATCATTCTCAGATAACCAACCCGACATTTAGATACGCAAATTACTACTTATGTCGCTTCAGCTTTAACATTTAAAAATGGGCTGTTTTCGGGAATTTTAATAAAATAGATAACCTGTTCCAAAAATTCCAAACTTTTTTACAGAAGGTCTTAAACGATCCAAATATTATTGTGTAAAAATCTCGGGATCTAATTCATTACCAATATTTTATAAAAAATCATTTACTGGACTGCAATCAGATTCGTCACTTTCTGACTGCAGTCCACGTAAAAATTCATTTAAAACTCATCGTAAGTCCAAATGATAAAATTCTAGTGGGAGGATTACAACTACATCAGTGGTCATCTACAGTACAAATTTCTTGAGCTAATTCTACACAGATTTCAAGTTATGACGAAAAAACATAACACACATTTTCTGCAGTAAAAACACAGCTTTTGCTGCTGTGAAAGACGGCCCTTTAAAAATAGCAAACGAAGTCCAAAAATTATGATTCTAGTGCCATTAGAACCGAATTTTGAAATAACACCTTATAGACTCAAGAAAATCAATTTTTCGTTAAGTTATGACTCGGTTATAGCCGACTAAAGGCTGCTGTAACAGTTTGATAGCTTCCTGTTTTCAGCTTATAGCGCTCTAACGCAAGTTCTATTTGTTCCGTTAACATGTTTAGTGATCAACAACGACATTTAACATCACTTGCAGCAGGTTACCGTTATTTAACTCAGATTTATCATGTCAAGTACCATCATCAACATAAACAAAACAACATTATACTAGTAACATTTCATCCTATTTCATCTTTATGTTCAAGATTTATGTTTGTGTTATTTTAGTGTTCATATTATTTCATCATGATATAATCTTTAACCACTAACACATGAAGTAAACAAGAGTTAGCAAGAATCTTACTACTAGCTTCAAGCTAGGGAAGAACTCAAGAGAAAAATGATGAAGAAAATGGTGGATGAAAGCAAGGTATGAAGTTCCTTCAAGTTCTTCAAGCTTCAAACTTCATGTAACACCTTCTAGTACTTGGATTAAGCTTGGAAATGGATTGATGAAGGTTGCAAGGTGATGGTGGTGGCGGTTTGAGAGTGAGCCGAGAGGGAGAGAGAGTGTGTGAGGGAATTGGGTGAAGATGAGTGTTGAAGTGAGAAGATATGGTGATTTCTTGGAAATCTCTATGTCATAATTACAATCATTACTCCATATCTTGGCAACTCGATCAAGCAAAAATCTAATTAAAATAATAAAATAAAATCTAGGAGATATGATGGTGATGATGGCCGAAAATAGGCTAGGGGAGGGGGTCTAGATGTAACTTGTGAAGATATGAAATGATCTTGTAAGTCTTGGCATATCCCTAGAGATTTCATTCTATATTTTGTTCAAATACTCAAGCAAGATCCAATAAAATAATCAACAAAATCTTTGAGTGGGGTCCCCCACATGGGGCCGTGAATTTTGATTGGGGGGGGGGGGGTAAGTGTAACTTGCAATGGTAAGTAGGTAAATAGTGGAAGTTAAGTGTTATGTCTAGTGTTATGTGTGTATGAAATATTATATAGTGTGTTGGGGGTATTCAGGGACCATAACTAGTCCAAAAATAATACAACAATGTTTCTAGCAATATTTTGGTGTTCCGGGAAATGTCCAGTTGTTCGGTTAGGTACCAGTTCGTTAAAGTGCTAGGTTGTTCCGTATAGTGTCTTTTATGTAACTTTTTGTAACACTTTTTATTCTCAACACTTAGAAAAGCATACAGGATCATTTAGTCAATTTTCTGCAAAATCAATAAACACAATTTAATATTAATTAATCGTACGGATACATGTAATTTCGAGGGTTGTGACATTCTCCCCCTGTTAAGAAAATTTTGTCCCGAAATTTAGCACGTGGTTACTGAGGAAGCTAGTTACGTTGCGTGGTTTACTGGTTTTCCTGGGGTGGCACATCATCCCCCCGTTGGTTTGGAATTTCGTCCCGAAATTCCGCAGTAGTGTTGGATCGTCGTATGAACCTAACGAGTCAATCAGAAGAGTTTATGATCTATTTCAAAGGCGGAATCAGTGAAATAGACGTGAAACAACTTAATTCCTCTTAATTATCCTTTTATTATCGATTTCAAAGCAATCCAGGTCGTTTGACAAATAGGCAGCACCTCGGCTCTGAAATCACGAACGTTACAAATGAACTAGCAACACACCTATATATAGTTGTGGTAATTTCGCTTGAAAGTGGCAATGACCATTTCATGCGAAATCACACAATTTCACACAAACCCTAGTTTTAACCTGCTGTGTGCTAGTTTATCCTATCTAGACGTAAGACTCGATAAAGACGAAGTTAACAGACATTTGTGCACCAACAGACTCCCCCTTGGATGTTGACGAAGTCTTCGGCGTCGAGTCTTCAGTCTTGATCTCTTTCCAATTTGTCTAACAATGAAAGCTTCCTTCAAATCTTTTCTTCTACAATCAACAGCTAGCATGAATCACAAAATCTGAATCTTTAACAACCTTCAAACTCCCCCTTGAATATAGATCCAGAATCTGCATCTGACTTTTAAGTCTTCAGACTCCCCCTATCAGTTAGCTGGGATTTGCTATGCTGTTTTCATAAATTCAAACTTTTTACCTACACAATCTCTACCTTAACATAAGATTTATGATTATGACAATTTCAATCTAAACTTACCATTTGACTTCATTTATTGGTTTTGTCAGAATTTAGAAATCCACTTAAGTATCCATGTCCAATTTAATGACCCTGAGTACCTAATTTGTCTACCAAATCCAACTTAATGACATTGGTTGACCTGAGACAAAGCACACTGACATTTTGTACAAACTAGTTCAAACAATTTTATGAAATTTACAAGTTTCAAATTAGTGAACTTGTTTTGACTTTTGAATTTCACAAGTTTATCATAATAGACACCAAACTCATCTTCCAACTCAGAAACTTCCTGCATCTGCTTTAATTGCGAATCTGAAGATCAGCTTTCCACTTTGGTTTGTCGGAAAATAAAGCAGAAATATAAAATCTTTTTGATTTTGAATAAAGTTTCCAGACTAGAAATGAATTACAGAAATAACATGCAGTAAATGTAAACTATTTACAAACATATTTTTGGTGAGCGTGTTAGAGAATCATATCAGCTGTCAACAAATCACAAGTACCATTAAGCTTTGATTACATACTCAGAATTAAACAATTCGCTTAGATTGTCGATATACTGATCCACTTAAATTCTCACACAAATTTCAATTTGTCCAGGATACGGATTAGGTGTATTATGAACTTAAACTCATTAATGTGTCCCACCTCTTGAATATACTCCTGTATCCAGATCCCAATATTCAGTCTTACAGGTGAGTATACCACAGATGATATCTGTAAAGAGGTTAAATTGCGAGGGCCGTGAGAGCTCAGGCTATTGTTTCCTCAAAATCAGAGAGATGACGGCTTCGACCTTTGGTGTGTCCCCTTTAGAGGATCTTTTCTTCAACAGCACATGATTAGCATTTTGCAATGTTTCATCATTTTTTATGCTGAGGGCGGTGCTATATTTCAAGCAAGCAGTAAAGTATTATACGGGGACTAGGCCATTGCTTCCGTAAAATCAGAAGTCCCGGGATAATACCCCAGATATCACTGAGTATAAAGACCTAGTATCTCAGAAAGAGGGATCTTTCAAACAAGATTTCAGGGGGTACCTATATATCCAAGTAGTGTTTCCCACGAAATAAGCAAGTAAAGATTTAGGTTTATATCCCAAACAAACCTACTAAATGTGTAAAAACCTATCGGCATATCAGCAGCGAGACTGTTTAACGGTTTTAAACTTTACATATCTTTAGCATATTGTAACTGTCAAGCCAATGTACTATCATTTTCCCTTTTTACACAAGCTCTTTTCCGGTTTTCTATTATTTTTGTATTTTGAAAATATCTCATGTTTTTGGATTTTTGAAATTTTTTACTGTTTTTGTATTTTCTGAAAATATTACCCTATATTCCCCCTAAATACCAAAACAAGTAAAAAATCGACAAACCATTGCAGATTGCTTTTCAACGTCATCTACAATGTCTCCTTCATCAACGCCAAGAATCTCCTCCAAAACCGATAAAAGCTTCATACCGTTTAATTTTAGCAATTATTGAAAACGAGTTTTATCAAACGCTTTGGTATGTAAATCAACATTTTGTTCGTCAGTGTGGATTTTCTCAATTCGTATCAACTTCTTCTCGAAACAATCTCGGATGAAGTGATGGCGAATTTCTATGTGTTTCGTTTTAGCGTGATGAACAGGATTTTTAGTAATTTTTATCGTTGCCTCATTATCAACAAAGATAGGGGTATTAAGAAATTGCAAACCGTAGTCGCGCATCTGTTGCTGGATCCACAAAATTTGAGAGCATCAACTGCTAGCAGATACATACTCAGCTTCACATGTGGACAAAGCTACAGAGGTCTGCTTCTTGCATTGCCAGGTAACTGATCGTGGTCCGAAAAACTGGCACCCCGTTATTGTTGACTTAGCGTTAACTTTACAGCATCCGAAATCAGAATCAGAATACCCTTCGAGCGTAAAATCACCTTCTCTTGGATACCACAACCCCAATGATGGAGTTCCTTTCAGGTAGCGTAATATCTGTTTCACAATCACCACATGCGAAGCTCTAGGATTTGACTGAAACCGCGCTGCGAGGCAGGTTGGATACATAATATCGGGTCTTGAAGCTGTCAAGTACATCAACGAACCGATCATGGAACTATACATCGTTTCATCTACCTTGTTGGATCTGAGTTTGGTTTTGATTGTATTTTACGTTTGAAATTAAGATGGAAATGAATGAGTTGTGCAGCGGAATTAAGATGGAAACAAACTTTGAATACAATCAAACGAGAGTAATGCTTTGATCAAACATTTTTCACAATGAACCGAAAGATTGAATTTATTTCAATTACGATTACAATTGCAATGATTGAATACAAACTCCCCCTCAGCCAGAGCTCAGTGTTTGTTCGTGCAAAGAAGACGATGTTGCAAAGAGCTAATAGAACAGTACAGAGCACTGTTCTATTTATAGGCACTAGCAAACCACTGAGCATCTAAGCTGACGTCACCATGAAAGTGACATCTAATCTCCTAACAAACTCTAACCCCTGATCTATACAAACACTGCTATACTAACTACTGCTTATTACATTATATTACATAAAGACAGAATAAACAACTGTTGCATCCCTCCACTGCTGTGAACCCAGCAGTACTTGTCCGGATCAGCAATGCTTGACTCAAGGCAGTAGATTGAACAACAGAGCTTTAGTCTTTCATCAGGTCTTCACTTGAGCAGCAGTTTGATGGTCAGTAGCTTGTACGATCAGTAGATAGGAGGTCAGCAGATGCTTGACTCAAGGCAGTAGATTGAACAACAGAGCTTTAGTCTTTCATCAGGTCTTCACTTGAGCAGCAGTTTGATGGTCAGTAGCTTGTACGATCAGTAGATAGGAGGCCAGCAGATGTTGAAACCACTTTCAAGGGGAGAGACTTGTATGTAACATCTGCTTATTCTGGATCCACTGCTCTGATCCAGTTTTGGCTTTAATTATCTGTTCCTCTGGTAGGGTTCAATTCCAACAATCTCCCCCTGGAACAGATAATGCCAAAACTCTTCATTATTGTGGAACTTTATTGCCTCATTAACAGTTCCCTTATTTTCCCTTTAAGTTGTAGCTCAAAGGTTAAGGCATCTGTGTCATCATCATCCCTGCTAAGTGGAAGATCAAGGAGATCCTGCAAATCTTCAAGACTTAGGCCAAGTGCTTGTTCCCTTGATATTTTCTTCACTTCTCCATCAGACCTGAACATGGTCAGTACATGGGTCTGTTTGTCAGTTTCCCACTTTAGTACTTTTGAGCCTGATGGGTTTCTTGGGATATTTTTATTTGAAGAGGAGTTTGGAGATGCAGGCCTTTTTATGACTGGCTGAGCAGTACTTGCAGATTGTTCCAGTTCAAGATCTTCTTTCATCATTAATTTAATGCCCTCTTTTACAACAGCATTTCCAGCTTTTAGATCTTCAACTATTTCAGCCCCTGACTGGTTTTGGCTCCTTCTTTTGTAGATGGCAGCACCAGCTGGAGCAGTGGTTCTTTTGATTTGCAGCTTTGGTGGTTTTTTTGAGACCTCTGCTTTGGAGTAGTCAGGCTTTTTAGGAACTGTTGGGTATTTCTTTCTAAGTTCCTCCAACTTTTTGTAGGTAGCCCTGACCCTATCTTCTCCCCACTTTGACACAGAATTCTTTGACCCATAATCAGCTGCTATCAACTCCTTTTTCATTCTCTTCAAGTCTAATGCCTTATCAGCTTCAAACTGTTTGAACTTTTCAGGAGGAGTCTGCTTGACCTTATTTTTGATCATTTCTTGAATCCTGGCTGCCTCTTTTTCCATCTCAGGAATGGTCCAGTTTTTGTACATGTGTTTCTCCCCCTTGTATTTCTTGAAGGTCATGATGTTCTCAATGTAGTCTTTTCTCAAGGACTCATCTGCCCTTTCTGAGATTTGCTGATATACATTTTTGGCAAATTGCTCCATAGCTCTGACCTGTGTGAGTAGAAACTGATAGTTTTGCTGAAATTCTCTATCAGATTTCCCTTGTCTGTTTCTGATTGCGATATCCTCTGCTTGCTTGGCCTTGAGTTTCAAATATTCTTCGATATTGTTAGGCCTGGGATATCCATCAACTGATGGCAAACTCCTTTTAGCTGGGTCATCGTCATAATAAAAGGATTTGATTTCTTCCCTAACTGCAATGAGTTCTAGAGGAAATGAGACACCAGCATGAGGTAATGGTTTTAGAATTTGAGCTAAAGAGAGAGGTATGGGTTTTGGAATGGTGACAAGTGACAGGGATTTTTGAAGATGTTGGTGGTGGTGGTGGTGAAGAGTCATCATCTTTGAGGATTAGCCATCTCCTTTTTGTTTGAGGAGGGGCTGATGATGTTTTGGGTGGAACAGTGGTGGTAGATTGAGTGGCAGTGGTTTGTGATTGACTAACATCTGTTGTCTTCTGCTTTTTGGCAGGAGAAAGTGGTGGTGAAGTTGTTTTTGGTGGTGATGGTGGTGGTGGTAAAGCAGTGGTTGTGGTGTGTGTTGAAGTGGTGTGTGTTGAAGTGATAACAGATGTTGAAACGTCTGAAGTACCAGCAGTAGTTGATACAACAGGAGTTACAACAGCTGTTTGGGTGGAGGTTTGATGCTGATGGCTTTTGGATGGTGGTTTTGGAATATGCTTTGGAATTCTGGATGGGATGGACTTAGGTTTCCTTTTTAGCTTAGGATTTTTAGTATCCTTTAACCCAGAACAACCCTGCGCATACAGCTCCATGAAAGCTCTTTTCTCCTCATTCCATCTTGAAATATCCTTTGCCACTTGATCCCTTTTTACACTTGCTACTCCTTCATCAAGTGCTTCTTGGGTAGCATCAACCTTTTTACTACCATCTGGCACATGAATTTTTCTAGTCATGGCATCCCTTTCTGGTTCAATGTAAAGACCATCATCTATTCCCTTCTTCTTCCACTCCTAAATTTTCTCACCCTTTTTGGCATTATCTGGGGGAAGTTGATCAATGAAAAAGTACTGTTGGAGGAGCAGTGCCAGTGGTTTCCAATAGATGGGCCTTGATTGCCTTAATATCTGCTTGAGTGTTCTTGTACCTAGACTCCATTATGTTTCTCAGCTTTTTGACATGTAGTTCATGTTGCTGATCAGCCATTTCTTATTGTTATTGGAGAAAAGGTTTAAAGAGGTTCCAAAGCTCATTTGTAGCAGATGCTGGAGGAGGAGCAGGTGCTTGAGGTGGAACAACAGTGGATTGCATCTTTTGTACTGTCAACAACTATTGCAGCATCTCTTTGATATCTGCAACTGAGTATCCAGTTTATCAACACGTTCCGTCAATTCCAAATATTTTAAACCATCACCCAATTTAATGGGATCATCTGATTTCCCACTAGCAGTGGTTTTATCAGTGGTTGAAGTAGGGAGTGTACTCCAAACATTAACCACTGATGCCCCTTTTTCTTGATACTGGGGTCTTCTTCCTTCAACACTTGACAACCTTTTGATGTTGCCAGCGGGAAAAATAAATCCACTGGTGGTTGACAGAGGTGCTATGTAAGGAATTGCCTCCAAGGAAGTCTTATTAATGTAACCACTGTCCAAATGCAAACCTGTGGGTTCAGCACTTGCAGTGGCTGCTTCACTTGGAATACCACCAAGAGTTACTTGTAACTCAAGGGGTGTAACCTCCTCAGGTTGTGTTGGTGGGTTAGCAAAGATTGATACATCAGACCCAGTCATGTGTTGATGGATATTCTCATTGATAGGTGATTGAGAAGGACTGGTTAGTACCTGGTTCAAATCAATTGCATCCAACAGAAGTTTGGTTGGTGTGGGAATTGTGGATGTGATGGTTGGTGTAGAAAGAGGATTTGCCCCGGGAAGTGGGCTGTGGATGATGGAAACAAGTGCTTCCAGAGCATCATGATGTGGTGTCCCAATTTGTACAACCTGTTCTTTTTGTGAAGAAGCAGGAGGGGTTTCGGCTATGGGTTGAGATATTTGTACCAACTGCTGTGAGGAAGTAGCAGCAGTGGTTTCTTGTGACTTATGTGTTGTCACTGGCAGTAGCTCTGGTATCTCATTGTAAGTCCCGTTGACCGGATCTTTCAATGATATCAAACAATCACCAAGTTTGTGCGGAATCCAAACTTGGTGAGATTCAAGAATAACGGAAAATATGAATAACAAAGAACAATACCGAATCACCTTTAAACACTTGCACACGATTCTATTACTTAAACAAGCAAAACCGTCTAGTACAAGTGTTCTACCACCAAATCCCCTCTCTCTCTAGAGAAAATGTAACAATGATGATCAAACCTAAAAACAAGTTGAAAACTTGTTTATATACATGGACAAGCCCACTTCCCTACATGGGCTTCCCTTGGGCCTGCTTGGCCCACATGGCCTAAAGCTTGGCCCAAGTGACCTATAAAGGTCCACAACCTAATATAAACTAACCAGGTAAGACCCAGTTCATAACCATAGCTCGTTGTATTAATTTGATGCGTCAGTCTCACACTTTAGGGCCTAACAATCTCCCCCCTAGACTGATGGCATCAAATTGTCTTCATAACATGAATTCAGCAACATCCTCAATGAAGTCTATGGTTGTCGTTATGCTGCAGATGTTCTGGAAGTTCTTGTCTTCTGAACTCTCAGCACTGGGTCTCTTTCTTCAGTTATTGTGGTTAGCTTCATATCAGGATCTTGATCAGCTTTGCTTGAAACATCTTTGTCAGAAAGAATGTGAGAGGAGGATTCTCAACAGCTCTTTTCTTCTTCAGTTTTTTTTCTTTAAGCAGGTTCATGGTACTTCTTCAAATGCACTTTCATTGTCAGACGTCGTTTCGTATCCGGTTCTTCTGACTCAGGTACATCTTGTTGTTGTGCTGCTTCAGGCTTCTTCAGCAACTAACAGCATCTCAGTCTTCATCAACCCCTGTTCTTGATTGAAATCAAGTTCTGCACATGCTCACAAACTCATAAGCAAACATTTCTTATGCAACAGGGAGAGTACCACATGAACATTAGGTACATGAATTTCACAATTTAAATTCTTTTAACTTTTGATGATCAGTCAAATCTTCAAGAACGGTTACATTTTTAATTTTAAGAAAAATAAATAAACACTCTATTTTTGGATTTTTGGCTTTATAGAAAAACAAATAAAAACTCAAAATATAAACAACTACCATAATATACAATTACAATTTCAATGGGATCAAAATTCGTTCTCAGGCAGACTAAGGAACACTTTTCAGTACGAGCCTAATCAAACTGGTCTATGCGATTGCCAATATGTTTGTCCACTTAAACTTTAACGCTCAACTTTCAATTTTTTAACTTCATGATATGCTTTAGGCAATATTATACTATTATACCCGTGTGTCCCATTCCAAGGCATACCCCCGCGATCAAGGTAAGCACAACGATTCATCGTAGCAGGTGAGTATACTGATGTCATCCTTTAAGATATCCTGACTGTGTCTAGGTCTGCATATAATCTGTTTTATCATGTTTTGATTTCTTAACAATGAACACCCAAATAAATACTAATCAAATCCTGGAAATATAAACAGCACACTCTATCATGCAAGTATCTTCCCTACCACATATTTCACAAGTCCAATCCAGATTTCTGAAATCTTAACTGGGAATAGGTTGAGAAGAGAACAGAATAGATCTTTTGCAGAGATGGTATAATATACAGATCAAATGAGTTTTTCTCAGTTTGATATAGGTTTCTTGGGTTTCTTTTGGGCACTTGAGGGCCTCTTTCGGGTGTATTAGATCTATAGCGCGACAACGTACAGCTAGGTCAGCATGTATCTGGATGCAGCAGAAGCTGTCGTTGCCTAGCACCTCCAGGTCAGCATATATCTGGATGCAGCAGAGGAGGTACACGACTTTTTCAGAGAAGATTTCAGAATCAGATCAAAATTGTGTGTATCGGGACAACATACAGACATTCAAATAGAAATGAGCTAATTCCAAGTGACTTTCTTTCCTGGGTTCATGTACAATTTTTGTTCTGAACAGAAGGACAGCCAAGATATCCCCGGATGATTCAACAATATAAAGACCCGAAACCTCAGATGTTGGCTATCTATCAACGCAAGATTTAAGACCATAAAATCATACGCCGTTGGTATGTTACCCACATGGTACATAGTTCCTTATGTTTATATCACTTAGTATCTTTTATCATGTTGAGCGTCAAGCCTATCGACATATCGCAGTAGATCCTAGTCTTTTCAGCTATGGCACCTTACATGTGTTAGTCAAACCCTTTAACACGAACATTTATTTCACTTCCCATATCATGCAATTTCTCTTTTTGGCTTTTTCATTTTTCAAATGTTTTTGTATTTTTGTCATTTTCTCCCCCTAAAACAATACATATATACAGCAAACTCTTTTTGTATTTTCTGAGTTTTCTCCTCCTAAACTCTATATCTATCTATATGTTCCTCTCCCCCCTAAATTTGTGCATAAATCTTGTATTTTTGCGCAAATTTACCATTTACTAGAGAAAGGACACATTATGTACAAAGTATAAACTAAGAAAAAGAGAGAAAAATATTTTTGCTTAACCGTTCTGTCATCAGATTGAAGACTAATCAAATTCAAATCAAAGTACTGAATTTAAGCGGTACCTTTTGCTGATCATTTCTTACTTCTCTAATCTCCTCCAAAGGAAACATATCATCTGTAAAAAAATTTGAACTTTTTGCAACAGTGAAATGTTACCCGTTTTTATCTCTGGAACAACCGCTATCAACATTCCAGAGATTGTCAACAGCTCCTCCTTGGTTGTTCCTGAAAGGTAAGGAGATTAGTAAGACATGGGTACCCAGGCCATCGTGGTCCTGGGATTTCCTGAAGCATCAAAATAAGACACTTCCTTTAAACATAAGTCCCCTTTAATTTCAAGGATTGGAGACTTTGCTGCTTTGGATTTGGGTTTCCAAATCAGTTTCGGTTTAACAAACGTGTTTGTTGCCTTCGGTTGAGCAACTTTAGCTGATTCAGGCTTGTTAGTTTTAGAAAAACGTTTTTGTTCTTGAACAGCCTTGCGTTTGTTTTTAGCAGCGTTCCAATCCCCATCAGAAGGTTTAACCTTGGGATTCACATTCTTCATTGCCTTAGGTGAAGATACCCTCATTGGCTTAGAATGGTATTTATCCTTTGGTGTAACCCTCTGATTTTGAGCATAATACGGTTCATGGGAATGATATGTGCAGTTTCGAGCAATGTGACCAGCAATGCCGCAATTGAAGCATGTTTGTCTCTTCACGTAGAAAGCATTCTGATCAGCTGGATTTGCTCTTATGGGCCCTGAAGGACGAACCGGCCCTTTTTGTGCTTGTTTTCCTTGCACATTTCTTGCAAACGAGGATGAATTTGGATGTCTGTACTTGTCGTTTGCTGGGGCCTTCTGTGGTGGAGATTTCTTTTGATTCTTCTTGTTTTGTTTAGACTGCAAGTCTTGTTCAGAAATCTCACCAGTCTTTCCGAAAGCTTTGTTAGCACAGTCAAATGCATATTTCTCACATTTGCCATTAATGACTGGCTTAACGAAAGCATTTTTCACGTCACGGGTCTTTTGAGAACTATTGCTGCCCGTTGAGGACTGTGGAGAGCCTGATCGTCTGTGATGTTTAGGCTTCTTATTTCCGCGTCCTTTACCTGCTCGCTTCGGCTCTTGTTGCTTGATCTGAACCTTTTCATCACTAACAGAAGGTTCAGATTGTTTAGCTTGCACACTTGGAGCCTTGTTCACGTCAATCTTCTCTTCATCATTCATGTCATCAGCTTTGACAGAATCGGAGAGTTCTGGTTTGTTAGATGAAATACCAGAAACTTTAGCAGGAACTTCATCTGAAACATTTGACAAATTTTCAGCACAAGACGGTTCTGCACATGACGCCTTTGAGCTGAATCCACTAGAATCAACTGATTCCAATTTCTCAGAATCAGTTGCTTCAGATGATTCACATTTGGAATCAGATGGTTCAACTGGCTCATTCGTTTCATTTGTCGTTTCAGTCTTTGTTTCACAAGCATCAACGTTTTCGCCCAAACCGTCAGGCCTGAAATTAATCACAGAGTAATAAACCGAGTTAAAAATATCACACGTCGAAATAGAGTCTTGATTAAGTTCATTTATTAAATTTTCATAAGAACCAGACTCTGATGCTTGTTCATCCCTAACTACATTTTCAACTGTTACTTCATCTACTTCATCTGCAGGGGAAGACGAAGCATTAGGATCAAAAGTACCCTTTGAAACAAAAATTACCGAAGGACTCGCTCGTTTATCAAAAGGTCTGCTGTTGATTGATGACTTATCAGTTTTAGGACCGTAAGCCATCTTGTCCTCATTCATCAATTCCTCCTCAGTCATGGGTAAATATGTGTAGTTGTCATTATATGGAGGAGGAACTTGATTGAAACCCAAACCACGCCCTTTATTTTCCTTGTATGCGAGCTGTTGATCACACAAGTTTTTGACCAATTTGCTGGAAGAATCATACTTTTTAATGTTAAGTTCGTTAATTTGATATCTTTCTCTGATATCTTCCAGTTCTTTGATCAAAATGCATACCTTCTCCTGTGCCTCTAAGAAATGGGCTGTTTTTACACTTACATCATCCTTAAGTTTGATGATGTCTTTTCGCTGAGCTTCAATTTTATCTTTATAAAGCTTTTCATTCTTTGATAAAGTAAAATTTTTATTTTTTATGTCGTTGTAGTCTTGAATCAACTCAGCGTTGTGTAACCGATATGCCTCATTTCTTTCTCTACACTCAGGAGTGCAAAAGACGGAAAGTATCTCTTCACGATCACGAGTAATTTCTTGAGCCAGGGGTTTGTTAAACATAAATGCTGAATTTTGTGTGGATGAGCAAACTGCAGCAGATGTGTTGCCTTGAGTAGACTGTTTGTCAGCATTGTCATATGATTTGATGATTGAGATCAGCTCATCCGGCTTCATTCTGTAACAATCGGTTGTCACTATTATCTGATTAACATTGGTAAACCAAATACAGTTCTCCCGATCTGGAATCCCTTTTATAGCATCTAGAAGCTTTTTGTTGCTCATGCGAGTAGACACCACCATCTCTGCCTTCTTCATTTCAGAGAGTAGTTCAGCAAACCGGCCAATCAATGCTTCTATAGATTCACCAGAAAAGTATCTAAATCCTTGGAATTCCTGCTCAAGCACCTCTCTCTTAGAAGACATTTTTAAGAAGTGATCCCCAAAATGTGCGTTTTTAACAATTTCCTCAACACAAGCTCAAAGCGAGAACCCGTGTACTCGCTAACTCAGACACTTAGCAATTTAATTAACGAACCCACTTTCTAAATCGCACCACAAAACCTGTCAAAACTGTTATTACAAACAAACAAACCCTTTTTTTTTCTTTTTTTTTTTAAGTAAAAAAACTTATTATTATTGTTATAAATATTAATATTATTATAATTAATGATTATGCAATGATTACCAAATAATTATTATAAAAACCTAACGTGACTTTCAGTAAAGTTCCAAATATGTTTCCCAACACACCAAACCGTCACCAAAACTATTTATCTTCTTAAATTCTATCTTTCCCGACACCTCAACCTGTCACTTTATGTTTCTCCTTCTTCTTCCTTTTAAGAACCTGCAACTTGCAATGAACAAAGAAGGAGGTGATGTGATGGTGAATAATGATGGTTTATTTGATGGTAGATGGAGACGATGGATGATGCCGATGGTGATGATTCGTCGGAGATGATATTATGATTAATGATGCAGGACGACGGAGATTTCGACTCTAAATACTGTGATATTATGGTTGATGAAGATGGTGGCTGTGCTCGGAGATGGTGGTCGGTGAATGATTGACGATGATGATGAGTCTGATGAAGATGGTAGACGGTGAACGTACCGGCAACGATGATCGGAGAAGATGGAGAAGATGGACGGTCGGAGTCGGAGAAGATGACCGGAGTAGTAGGTGGTGTTCGGCGATGGTGAATGGAGGTGGTGGTGTAGATAATGGCGATGTGTTTATGATGATGAACGACGGCTGGAGACGGAGTTGCAGGTTCCGGCGATTTGTGGTCGTGATGATGAAGATGATGATGAACGATGACCGTTGATACCAATTGTAAAACCCGTTTGGATCTTTCAATGATATCAAACTTCGACTTATGAAGGTGCGGAAAACAATCATAAGTTGATTCAAGAACTAAGAATTAAATAACACAAGAATAACTAATAAAACACAAACCGAAATCTTGCATTCAATGATTAAACAAAGACTGATACAAGACTTCAATGGAAACTTGGTTCTCTTGTGTCCCTTGTGTCGCCACTTCCTAACTGAACAACAACCTCAACCAATAGGTTGAGGTTTGTTTAAATACAAAACAACCAGACCATAACCTAGGCCCATTGCGACACCAAGTCTACTAACCCAACCCCTACATAATCGGCCCAAATATCAACTAAACAAAACATAGAAACAACCCTTCAACTTTGCTAACCTACATGAATAAACCTTCAGGTTCCAACACTCATCCTCCAGAGTTGCCTTTTTTATGGGTTTGGGGGGTTTTTGAGTTTTTCTTTTTGTTGGCTTTTTGGTGATTTTAGGTGTGGGTTTCAAAGCAGTTGTTGTGCTACTTTGATCACCTTGAGCAGTGGGCTCAGCAGCAGATACCTGAGGAGCAGTTGTAACTACTAAAATCTGCTCAGGCATCTCTACTTGTGTTTTTCAAGGTGTTGACATCCTTGTAAAAGTTTCAGCAGTTAAGCAATTTATTTGAATAGACGCACCTTGGTTTATTGCAAAAAGATCATCCTTACTGAATTTCTTTTGAAAATAATAACTTAGAAATCTTGGAAATAGTAAGAATGCCTTTGTTTCAACATTTTTAACCAGATCATTAAAAATTTCCCGAGAATAATTCTGATTTTCTTCTTGAAGAATAGCATATCCCAGATTTTGAATTTTTAATGGTATTTCGTTAAAAGAAGTGGTTTTGTTTGAAACACACATTAGGAGGGTATGAAATAAAAACCTTGTGGCAGAAGGGAAGTAACCTTTTTGTAAGGTGTACTTTTTACCTCTGCATTATACCCTCTTTCCAGAAAATCATTTTTAACTCGTTTTTGGGGAAAGAAATTTTACCTTCCTGATCATCGAGTTGAATGACCTCTGAAATTGATTGTGATGTAATCTTGACGGCTTTACCCTTTAGGGATGAGTTGATGGCTATTACAGTGTCTCCTTGTTTTTCAAGGGTTTCATTTTTCCAGAACTCTCTTTGGGTTGTCAAGTATATTGGTGCATCCGCTGTTAACAAAGTTTTGTACTTTGATGCGGAGATGGTAGCGAGGATGGAATCGAAAATGGTGGTAGTGCCGGGTTTTGTGAGGAGACCCAGAAGATTGTGAGATGGTTTGTGTGGGATTTCAGTGGTATTGACCTTTTGAGAGGCCGCTTTAGACAATGATTTGGAAGTGGGTTTTGTAGATGCCTTCGATTTTGTCATTTTGGAGATGATGATCGAATAAATTTGTGAAGAAATGTGAAGAAAAACTGTTTTGAGAAAGGAATTTTTGAGAATTCAATTCGACAGTAAAACCCTGTTTTTGATGTGAAGTGGGGGGTTTTATAGAGGATAAAGTGAAGGCTGGCGTGGCAGCGGTTACAAAAGTACTGACCACTATGTACTGCCCACATGCCAAACTCTGAGGAAATGAAGGAGAATACTTTTATGAAAGTTACTGATGAAGGCAGTGGTTACAACGGTTTAATGAAAGCATTGGATGATTTTCACTATCAGAGGATAGCATATCAGTGGATAAGACACTGCTTTTGAACAACAGAGTTTATCAAGGAAATAAGTGAACAGAGGATGGCTTTCAGCAGTGGACAGACTTTGAAGTAGAGCAGACTTTTGAACAATCAGTGGTCATGGCAGACTTTTAAGGATTTTAATGAAAATTTCATTTTTAGCTATTTTTAAGGATGAATTTTTGATTTTCTGAAAACATTTTAATGCTTTTATTCACAGAAAAACAAGATTTTGCTTGTTATTCCATGTTTAGCATGCCAATTCTAGAGACCAAGCTTTCAAAGGGGGCAGTATCTAGTGCTTTTGTGAGCACATCTGCCAGCTGGTCTTTAGTTGGAACATGATGCAGAGAAATCAAACCTTTTTCATAGCAATCCCTCACAAAGTGATGTCTGATGTCGATGTGTTTGGTGGTTGAATGGGAAACTGGATTTTTGATGATATTTTCTGCTGCCTGGCTATCCAACATGAGTGGTGTCTTTAAGGCAGTGATACCAAAATCCAGCAGCTGATTTTGAAGCCACAGGAGTTGGGCTGTACAGCTTGTAGCAGCAAAATATTCAGCTTCAGTAGTGGATGTGGAAACAGCTGCTTGCTTTTTGCTTTGCCATGAAACTAAGCAATCACCTAGAAACTGGCACCCTCCTGATGTGGACTTCCTTGTGGTGTTACATCCAGCAAAGTCACTGTCTGAAAATCCTGAAAGCTTGATATTCCCATTAGCTGGATACCAGATACTAAGTGTGGGAGCACTTTTTATGTATCTGAATATCCTTTTTACAACAATAAGGTTGGATTTTCTAGGGGCTGATTGACTTCTTGCAAAAACACATGTTGCAAACATGATGTCTGGCCTAGATGCAGTTAGGTACAATAAAGACCCAATCATGCTTCTATATAGAGTTTGGTCAATCAGCTCATCCTTTTCATCAGACATGACAAGCTTATTGGTTGCCATGGGTGTGCTGCATGGTTTACAATCATTCATATCATATTTGTTTAAAAGTTCTTTTGCATATTTGCTTTGATGAATGAAAGTACCATTTTGCATTTGCTGAACTTGGAGACCAAGAAAGTATTGCAGCTCACCCATTGCACTCATTTCAAACTCAGCTGTCATGAGTTCCCTAAACTCTTCACACATTTTGTTGCATGTGCTTCCAAAAATAATGTCATCCACATAAATTTGGACAATCATTAAATCCTTTCCTCTCCATTTTAGAAACAGTGTTTTATCAATGGTACCTCTTTTGAAACCATTTGAGAGTACAAAGGTGGAAAGAGTTTCATACCAGTCCCTTGGTGCTTGTTTCAGGCCATACAAGGCTTTGTTCAGCCTGTAGACATGATCTGGATAAAATGGATCCTCAAAACCTGGAGGTTGACAGACATACACCTCTTCTTAAATTGAACCATAGAGGAAAGCACTTTTGATATCCATTTGAAACACCTTCATGTTGTGGTTGACAGCAAAGGCCAGGAACAGTCTGATGGCTTCCAATCTTGCAACAGGAGCGAATGTTTCATCATAAGTCCCCAGCAGTGGCTTTATTCTTGACAACAATACCCCTTTCATCAGTTTTTTTTGAAGACCCACTTTGTGCCAATGGGACTAACCTCTTCTGGCAGTGGTACAAGCTCCCATACTTGTTGTCTTTTAAACTATTGGAGTTCCTCTTGCATGGCTTCTACCCAGCTATTTTCTTTCAGTGCCTCTTGGTACTTGACTGGCTGATGGAGTGATAGAAAACCAGCAAAAAGACAAATGTTTTGGGTTTGGCTTCTTGTGAGAACCCCTTCATTGATGTTGCCAGTGATTTGATCAGGTGGATGAGATCTCAAGTAGATTAAATCTCCTTGGTATGGAATGATGGGATTTGTTGGTGAAGGCTGCAAATGTGTATCATTTGAGCTAACCACTGCTGGGGACTTTGATGATCCAGCAGTGGCTTCAAAAGGTGGTGGAATGGGAGGTAATGAAGTGGACACATTCTGACTTTTATTCACTGTTTGGGGACTTTTGTCAGCAGTGTTTGAGGATGTGGAAGCAGTGGTTGATGGGCTACTTTGGTCAACAACTGTTGAGGTAGCAGTGGTTGAGCTTTGACAACTGTTTTGAACATCTGATGCTCTTCCCATTTTGGCAGACCTTTGAGGGATGATGATTTCATACCCATAGTCTGGTGTTGAATCCTCTGATGGACCTGCACTGTTAGTCTTGACAACAGTATTTTCAAAAGTGAATTTATCAAGATCAAACAGATCTGCAGGATTTGCTGGAATTTTCATTGATGAAATTTCATTGAACTTTACATTCAAAGTCTCCTCCACTGCCTTGGTCCGTGTATTAAACACTTTGTAGGCCTTGGCAGTGGTTGAGTACCCCAGATGATAACCACAATCAATTTTGGCTGCAAATTTTGAAATGGAATCTTTTAAGTTCAAAATAAAGCATGGGCAGCCAAACACCTTGAAGTATGAGATCAGTTGTTTGATTTTATACAGAATTTCATAAGCAGTCTTTTTGTGCCTGGGGGATTAAAACTCTGTTCTGGACATAGCAATCAGTGTTTACTGCCTCTGCCCAGAAAGTTAATGGCAAACCCGAATCAGCAAGCATGGTTCTGGCAGCCTCAATCAAAGTTCTGTTCTTTCTTTCAACTACCCCATTTTGCTCTGGTGTTCTAGGGATGCTGTAGTGCCTTACAATCCCTTTCTTCACACAGAAGGCATCCAACTCCTTATTTTTAAATTTTGTGCCATTGTCACTCCTAAAGCTTTTTACTGGAAGGTCAAATTGCTTTTCCACCTGTGTCACAAAGTCTTGCAAAATTCCTGCAGTCTCATCTTTTGAGTGTAAAAAGAAAGTCCATGTAAACCAAGAAAAGTCATCAACAATAACCAAACAATATCTTTTCTTTTTGAGACTCATGACTTGAACTGGGCCAAAAAAATCCATGTGTAGCATTTGCAAACACTGGGTTGTTTTGGACTCTTCAATGGACTTATGAGAACTTTTATGCTGTTTTCCTTTTAAACAGGAAATGCAATGTTTAGGACATGAAAACAATTTTTGTGGTAGGCCTCTTACCAAACCACTTTTTGAGGTTTCAGTGATTGTCTTAAGATTTGTGTGCCCCAGGTTTCTGTGCCAAAGTTCTGTCTCTTTGTTAGAGGCAGCTAAGAACAGACAGGCATCAGCTCTGGGACACTCTTTTGACATATCAACAACATAAACAATGCCATTTCTTTGAGCAACAAGTTTTGTTTGACCAGTTTTTATTATTGCTTCAATCTTTTTGACCATTTCTGGTCCAATAATCCTACAACACTCCTTTGTGAAGAATGACCCATACCCCTTGTCACTCATTTGTGAAACACTCAGGAGGTTGAATTTCAGACTGTCTATCAGATTGACATTTCCAGACTGTACTGTACCAGACCCCAGAACTTTTCCTTTACTGTTATTCCCAAAGGATATATCACCCCCTCCATGAATTTTGAAATCTTTGAGTAGGGATTTACATCCAGTTATGTGCCTGGAGCCTCCACTATCAACATACCAAAGGCTATCTAAACAGGCAGAAGCTCCCTGCACATGAAGTAAAAGGATTAGTTCATTAGGGTTTCCAAAGCCAATAAGGCTTTGGATGGGGTCTCAACAGTGTCTGGGATGGATGCACATAGATGGATAGTGGTTAGGTCAGGGGTATGGACAGTTTTAGTACTGTTTCTTGCTAACCACTATTGGGGGTCTTAACCAATCACCTGTTGGTACCTAAAAGGATGCATGTTCACTTTAGGTTTAGAGGGCCTTTTGTAGGCCTCATAAACGTGTGGAATCCTTTGGTAAGACTGTTTTTCCTTGCCTTTTCTGAACTGATTGGCAGGGGGTGCATCAGTAACCTGAACATCTCTTTTGACAGATGTTTGGTTCAGCTATTTTGTGACAGCTGTTTGAACTGGCACAAACAGTGGTTGGTTCTTGGTGAATTTGACAGTTGATGTTGATGGACTCAAGGATGTTTTAGCAATGTACTCATTCTTTTTCACATCAAAGTTTTTGAGATACACACATGCTTGAGTTTTGTGGTTTGTTTTACCACAAACAATGCAGCTTTCAGCTGGAACAATTGTAGGATCGGTTTGTGGATCCGAACGAGTCGGTTCAGAGGAATTCTATCAAATACAGGTGCGGAAAACAAGTATTTGACGTGTAAACAGCTTAATCTTCACTTTAACACTGATTTGTATTGATTAGAAAGAAATTACAATCAGTTCTCACGCCGGCAGCACCTCGGTATGGAAAACTCTCTCTCCAAAACTATTATTTCGCTTGACCTAACATCCCTATATATAGATTTGGAGATTTCGCTTCAGCAAGACTCAAGCGAAATATTATCATGTTAATTTCGCTTGAGGCTTCAAGCGAAACCCTTTACAAATCCAATCCTTCAAGCGAAATCTTGCTAACACTCTCTCATTACGTGCCCTGATCTATTCTAGCAAGTCTAAAACTCGATACAAGACGAAGTCGACAGATGTAGTGCACCAACAACAATGACACTTGTTTTGTTCAAATCATAAGCTTTTAAATGGAAACAGTCTTTTGTTAGATGATTCCTTTTCTCACAGAATTCACAAAACAGGTTATTGATCTTTTCTTTCTTCTTTCTCTTTTCGGATTCCTTTGCAGCAGAGGTTTTAACCTCTGTTGGGATGTCCTTGAGAGGAATGACTTTAGCTTTTGGAGCTTTAACACCATCAGTTTATGTAAAGTCCATGGGCTTGAAATTTTCAAGAATATCACACTCATCAGACCATTTTGGTTTAAACTGATAATTTTCAAGCTCCTCAAAAGTAGAGATCCCATTGGTCTGTCAAGTGTGATTTTGTTACCAAGTTTATCAGTGATTTTCACTTCTTGGCCATGCTTGTTTGTGGGGATGAACTCAGTTGTTACATCAGTGGTTTGAACAGTTTTTTCAAAAGCAGTGTTTTCATCATCATGTTTTCTATAACCAACACCAAATTTTACATTGCTTTTAATCTGTTTTTCAAGCATAACCTCATACCCTTTGCATGATTCCACCCATTTTTCACAGGTGATCTGGGTGGACTCCAACTCCTTTTTGCAAACTTGGTATTTTTCAACCATAGTTTGGAGTTGAGTTTTGGTTATGCTTTGCTCTTCTTTAAGACTGCTGATCTCTTTCTCTTTTTCAGTCAATTTGTTTTTAAGTTCTTTTAAAGAACTTTCAAATTTGACTTCATCAGTTAAGATTTTATTCCAAAGTTTTTCATTTGCCTCTTTGATGTTAGCAAAAGCAATAATGCAATTGTCAGAACACAGTTTTTCAAGAAGTTGAGGAGATACCTTGGCAGCAGCCATCATTACACAATCACATTGATGATTTTCTTCATCATCAGCTCTTACTTCCTTCTCACCTGCTCTCTTTTCTTCCTCTTCTTCTGTGTCCTCTTTAGACCATGGGTCTGTCATTGGTTCAATCAGGGTTTCTGAATTTTCTCCCAGCAGCAATTCACCAGCAACTGCATTAACAACTGCTTCAGTCACCTCATCCACTGTTTCATCACTTAGCTGTTCACCTTCAGTTTCAATCCCCTCTGGTATTGACTCTAATGTCATCAAACAAAATTCATCATTAGAAGGTTCATTAGAAGCATAGAGTGCAAAATTTTCATCACTAAGCTCATCAGGCATGTTGCTCCAGTCAACAAAGCCTTGAGTGAAAAAGCTTTGCTGATCTGGTTGTACCACTGCTGGAGCAGCTGTTTGAGGTGCAACAGGTTGCACTTGTGCCTGGGGGACAGGGGTTTGAACATATTGAATCTGTGGAACAGTGGTTTGGACATAATGCACAGGCACAGGGGCAGCAGCATAATGAGCAGCGTTAACATGAGCTGCAGGGGTATATTGGGTATAGTGCACAGTGCTTTGATTTTGAGGTCTAGGGTTTGAGCTAGGATGAGTGATTATAGGACCAGTATTTTGACTCCTGCATTCCCTAGCGAAATGACCTAGCCTATTGTACTTGTAACACTTGATTTTCGATTTATCCAACCCAACCCTTAGATTCCCATGTAACCCTGGGAACTTTCTCCCTGTTCTTTTGTAGAATTTGCTTGTTCTCACACTAAGCAAAGCCAGCTGATGCAAAATGTCCATTTCCTCTAAGTCAGTGGGATCAAAATGTTGCAAATCATTGAGTTCAAAGCACAAATTATCTGACATCTGGTTTTCAGTGTTTGCAGTAAAAACATAATTTGCAGAGTGAGAATCAGGGTTGGTAAAGTTACCACCAGCTGTTATATCAATGAAATGATCATAACCCTGTTCCTTACTACTGCTACCAGATTCTTCCTGACCAAGAAGAGCTGTACTACCGAATGAGTAATCATCAGTAGCTTTTCCAGACTCTTGCAGCTTCTTTTTCTGGTTCAACTCCCTTTCATAGGTTAGGAGTCTACCATGAAGTTGGGTCAGGGTCAGATCTTTGAAGTCAACAAATTTTCTAGTCACAAATGTAATTGTGTCCCATTTATCAGGTAGCGATCTAAGAAACCTGCTATTTTGAGTTGATTTTGGAAATTCAACCTTAACAAGCCTTAGCTCACTGATGAGACAACTAAAACGTTCAAACTGTTGGGTCAATGTTTCACCCTTAATGTGACAGAAGGTTTCATACTGTTGATTCAGAATTTCCCTATTGTTTTCAATAACTTATTCGGTTCCCCCAAACTGTTCCTTCAACGCATCCCATAGCTCTTTGGCACTGTTACAATGTAACAGTCCTGCATAGATCTCATTTGGTAATGCAGATGCTATGATGCTAAATGCTTTGGCATCGAGTTCGAACTTTTGAAAATCAGTTTCAGTATAGTTTTCATAAGGTTTTGGTACGAACTTCTTTGGATCCTCAGCAATTGACACCATAGGAACATGGGGACCAAAAACAACAGACCTCCAATATCCAGTGTTCTGTTGAGCAAGGATGTGTCCCATCCTTCTCTCCCAGATGTTGTATTCATTACGTTTAAGCATGGGTGGTTTAAAAAGCGAGCCAACATTATTCTTATCATCTTGTGATTGTGACGTCATTCTGGTTGTTTTACAGACACTGATTAATCAACTTTAATGGTGATTAAACCTTGCTCTGTTTTTCAACAAAAACGAACAAACTATCGATATAAACGATTTTGAGCTGAACTATTTATGTCAAAATGATTGTTAAATCAAATTTGACTGTCCTAGCTCTGATACCAATTGTTGGATCTGAGTTTGGTTTTAATTGTATTTTACGTTTGAAATTAAGATGGAAATGAATGAGTTGTGCAGCGGAATTAAGATCGAAACAAACTTTGCATACAATCAAACTAGAGTAATGCTTTGATCAAACATTTTTCACAATGAACCGAAAGATTGAATTTATTTCAATTTCGATTACAATTGCAATGGTTGAATAAAAACTCCCCCTCAGCCAGAGCTCAGTGTTTGTTCGTGCAAAGAAGACGATGTTGCAAAGAGCTAATAGAACAGTACAGAGCACTGTTCTATTTATAGGCACTCGCAAACCACTGAGCATCTAAGCTGACGTCACCATGAAAGTGACATCTAACCTCCTAACAAACTCTAACCCCTGATCTATACAAACACTGCTATACTAACTACTGCTTATTACATTATATTACATAAAGACAGAATAAACAACTGCTGCATCCCTCCACTGCTGTGAACCTAGCAGTACTTGTCCGGATCAACAGTGCTTGACTCAAGGCAGTAGGTTGAACAGCAGAGCTTTAGTCTTTCATCAGGTCTTCACTTGAGCAGCAGTTTGATGGTCAGTAGCTTGTACGATCAGTAGATAGGAGGTCAGCAGATGTTGAAACCACTTTCAAGGGGAGAGACTTGTATGTAACATCTGCTTATTCTGGATCCACTGCTCTGATCCAGTTTTGGCTTTAATTATCTGTTCCTCTGGTAGGGTTCAATCCCAACATACCTTCTCTCCGGTGAGATCAGGATTTATCCCATGGTTTGTTGCTAATGGGGTGGAAGCTGGAGAAGAACCTGACCTCCCAAATTTCTCTAAGATATCATGAACATACTTCGTCTGATGTATGAAAATTCCCTTTGGCAGTTGATCAACCAGAAGTCCCAAGAAGTATTTCATCTCACCCATCGATGACATTTCAAATTTTTGCTTCATAACTCTTTCAAAATCTTTGCACAAATTTTCATTCGTTGACCCAAATATGATGTCGTCCACGTATATCTGAACTATCAGAAGATGACCGTCGACCTCTTTGGTGAAGAGAGTGGCATCCACTTTTCCACGGATGAAGCTGTTGGCTGGCAGGTGTTGAGACAAAGTCTCGTACCAAGCTCTCGGGTCCTGGTGTAAACCATACAGCGCCTTGTCCAACAAATAAACCTTGTCTTTGTGGATTGGATCGGTAAAGCCCGATGGCTGTCCGACATATACCTCCTCTTTTACCTTCCCATAAAGAAACACCGATTTAACATCTTGCTGATAAACTTTAAAACCTTTCCAAGATGCAAATGCTAGGAAGATTCTGATTGCTTCAAGTCTAGCAACTGGAGCATATACTTCAGTGAAATCTATACCCTCCTGCTGACTGAAACCCTGAACTATGAGTCGAGCTTTGTTACGAATAATAACCCCTCTATCGTCCCTTTTGCACTTGAACACCCACTTGGTGTTTATCTTCCTGTGACCATCAGGCAAGTCTACCAATTTCCACACTCCCAACTTCTCAAACTGACTCAGCTCCTCTTGCATCGCGTTGACCCAAGAATCTTCAGTTAGTGCTTCCTTATATGTTTGCGGCTCAATCTGCGAAATAAAACAACTAAGTGAAAACTCAGTTTGTAACGGAGCAACTGTAGAATAAAAACAAGGAAGGCCTTGGTCAATTTGACGTCTTGTGCGAACGCCTGATTGTAATTCTCCAATAATCAACTTTTCTGGATGGTATGAAAGAGTTCTCGGCATCACCTCGCCTGGAATATCTACCTTGCCTTCCAAATTTGTGACATTCTGATTTGCACCTTGTTCACTGACTGGAATTGTTTGACTTGATATCTGGATCTGCTCCACCTCAGAATCTGAATAACCATGATCAAATACAGGCCTATCATCAGATTCTTGATTATCATTGACTGCCGTCTGATTATCAGGAGCATGTTCTGAAGATTGTTGAATATCACCATGTTCTCCAGCATTGCTTGGACCGTCTTCATGATCATTTGAAGTTTGCCATCTACTTGTAGTATATTCAGCTAGAAATCTTTCTTGTGATGACTCATACTCTCTTAGAATATCCAACTCATCAAAGAACTCTGGTTCTTCTTCTTCCATGTAAAACGAATCCCACAGAGTATCGTAGTTAAATCGCCATGAGTTACCTGGGTTATGCGGTGGCATTGTGTAACCTTGGCATTCAACATTATGTGCTTCAATAATCCGCTTCAAGCTAGGAACAAAAACTTGCTTTAATGGACTTGAGTAACCCACAAATATTCCTTCAATGCTCTTTGCACCAAACTTTCCAAAAGGCTCTAGAACTGTGCAGGGAGACCCAAACTGTTCTAAATACTTCAGGTTCGGTTTGCGGTTGTTGATTAACTCAAAACACGTGTTGTTGAATTTCTTTACAGTGAGAACCCGGTTGAGTGTATAGCAAGCGGCTGACACTGCTTCTGCCCAAAAGTTTACTGGTAATTTCGAATCAGCAAGCATCGTCCTGGCCGTTTCAATTAGCGTCCTGTTCTTTCGTTCAGCTACTCCATTTTGCTGTGGAGTGTAAGGAGCACTAAATTCTTGCAATATACATCTCTCATCACAATACTCTTCCATCTTGTTGTTCTTAAACTCAGTACCGTTATCACTCCTGATTCTTCTGATTCGAATTTGGTACAAGTTTTCAATTTTTCTGAACAACGCCATCAAACTTTCAAACGTCTCATTTTTTGTTTTCAGAAATGATACCCACGAAAATCTTGAGTAGTCATTTGTTACTACTAGACAGTAGAAATCTCCAGTTATGGTTTTGACGTTCACTGGACCAAAAAGATCCATATGAAGTCTCTCTAACGGTCTTGAGACTGAGTTAACTTTCTTTCCAGGGTGAGATTTATTCTTTTGCTTGCCTTTGACACAACTAATGCACTCCCCCTCAAGATGAAAACCTTTCACATGAACACCAATAACTAAGTCGTTATGCACCACGTGATTCATTTTTCTCAGATGAATATGGCCCATCTTTCGATGCCACAATTGTGATTCTTTTTCCGTTGCTCTTGACATAAAACAGTGAGCCTGACCTGTGGTAGTAGTTGCTACACTCATGTCCAACACGTACAGATCATTGACTATGGGTGCTCTCCTGATAACCCACTCTTCAGGAACAACAAATCCTGGTTTCAAGACCAAACATTCTTTGTCTGTAAAGTGCGTTGTATACATACGATCACAGATTTGAGATATGCTCAGAAGATTGTTTTCAAGCTCGGCGATGTAGTTTACTCTTTCAAATGTGACAATACCATTCAATAGAGTTCCTTCACCAACTATTCGACCACCTTGATTGCCTGCAAATCCCACATATCCTCCATTAAACCCTCGAACATCGTACAGTAGGGTTTTCTTCCCTGTCATCTGCCAAGAAGCTCCACTATCCATAATCCATCGTGAAACGGATCTTGGAAGCTCCTGCACATATCACAACTATTTAGTTAGATTTTGATGCCACCCAAGCCTCTTTCGACTCGGGTAACTTGTCATTGATGTGAGATTTAATAGTGTAAAGTGGTGGAAAATTTTTGTCATTCATCTTTAAGCTCTCCTCAGACCCAATCTCAACATTTTTGTATAAAAAGAAATCATTTTTAGAAGGTTGACCAGATGATTGGTCTTTCTTCTTTTCAGAAGTAGTAGACTCTTGTTTTTCAAGTTTCTCATAGTAATCCAAAGGAACATTCATCTTTACCGGAGTGGTAGAAGACGATTGTTTTTCCGTCTCGGAAACCTTTGGTTTTGAAGAACTTGATTTCTTGTCAACTGATTTTGGCTTCCATGCTTGTTGAGGTGAAGCAACCCGTTTGTAAAATTTGTCAGTTTTAGTTAACACATTCTTTACGGGTTCAGTTTTGATTTTGTTGTTTTCGGTTTTTCAAAACTTTCTTCTCAACAACCATTGGAGCTTTGCCTTTTGCATCAGCTTTCTTTTTCTGACTCTCAACAACTTCAGACTTAGGCTTTAAGTTGGTGCACTTTCGTGCAATATGTCCAACTTTGTTGCACTTAAAGCATGTACGAGTATCAACTACCCGACTTGTGCCTTCGGTCTGAGGCTGTGAGGCCTTTTCTTCAAAAAACTCTTCATTTGATTTTGAAAAAATTTCAGATTCTTGCTCGGAATGAGAACTTGAACTTTTTACAAATACCTTTTTCTCAACAAACTTCTTGTTTTGAAAGTTCCTTCTTTAATAATTCTTACCACCCTGATATCCACCCGACCATTTGTTTTGATTGTTTTTAGAAAAACGTGATGGTACAACAGGTTTTTTATAGTAAGATTTATCTTTCTCAAAATTCAATTGTCTTTCAGCATTTTTTAAACCTTCAATTTCCGACACATCGATCTCAATCAAGTTGAACACATTTCTCAGTTTTCCTACATTCACATTCTCCAAAGGAAAATCACGATCCGAAAACAACTTATCAGATCCCGCCATCTTGTACATCACAAGATCAGGTTCTTCACTTAAGTTATTTTTGGATTTTGATTTTGGAATGTATTTATCCAAAAAGCATTCATCATCCTCAGTAGTGTCACTTTCAGACTTTAAAACATTTTCAACCATGCTTTTCACAACTTCAGATTGGACACTATCTTCATCGGAAGATGAAGTGAATGTAACATCAATTATGTCTGGAAGTTTAACTTCTTTTTCTTCTTCATCATTAACCAACCCATATTTTTTCTTTGAGAAATTGTTTAAAACTGGTGGTGGAACCTAATGAAACCCAACCCCAGTTCCATCAAAGTATACATCTTCGCCTGCTTTGTTCTTCCCAATTGTTTTAGGAACGATATGTTGAAGAACAAAACTTGCGGAGTTGTAATTGTTCAATTTCAACTGGATGCGTTCATTTTCAATTTTAGCTTCTTGAAACTGAAGCTTCAACTTAGCAATTTCATCCAGTTGCTGGTTGATTAACTCTTCTTTTACACGAAGAACACCTGACAGTTGAACATTTTATTTGTTTGTCTTACCATTCCTCTCATCAGAATCTTTTACCGTTCGTTTTAGCTTCTCAAAATTTTCTGAAATTTGACGATTTTCATGAATTAGTTTTTCGTTTTCTTTCCTAATTCTTTCTACGTCACTTTTATCATTTTCGATTTTCTCAGTTAATTCTTTTAATCGATCATTTGAAGCTTTTAACATTTTGTCACGGTTTAAGATCTGATTCTCAACGTCTCTGACTCTTCCTGTCAGTTCTTCGGTCTTTTTACCGTTAAGGTAAGCAAGTGTACTACAAACCTTGTAGTCTTTCATGCTATTTTTGCAGTCGCTCTCATTTTTAGCTTTCTTACCTGACTCATTGATTGCATCATTCTGACTGACCTTGCTTTTAGACTCAGTTCCAAAACCAGAACCAGAAACTACCTCTAGCTCTTTCGCAGCAAGTACTTTGTCAGCCATTTTCTTCAAATTTTCAGCTGTGAATTCTTGTGACGTGTCAATAATCCCATCATCAGCTTTACTTGACTTCAGCTCCTTCTCTTTTTCTTTTTCCTTATCTTCTCCTCCTCCCCACCACTCTCTCTGTCTGGCTTCTTCTTCATCAGCAATTTGTTTGGTGAGGGTTTCAACATCAACAGTACTTGGATCAACAACAATGTTTCCCTTGGGATCTAGGTAACATTCTCTATCAGCATCCCATCTTTTCGCCTGTTTAGCTTCTTTGTATATTCGATAGATTCTGCTAATCCTGAATTGAGCTGACATCTTTCTGTTGATATATTTCTCTTCTTCTGTTCTACTATCTTTGAAAGGAACAATCATTGTCACAAACGCATAACCCACTGCGTCTTCTTCTGGTAACACTTAACTCCAATCATATCCCTCATCATCATGGATAACAACAAGTGCTCTGGATTTTTCTTTGGGATTTTCTTCTATCTGCTTCATTCTGGGAGGTTCAGATTTGTTCTGATGATAGATTGCTCTTTTGTAGTAATCTTCACGAAATGGATTTGCAGTGTCATCAGCAGGTGCGTTACTACATTCACGTTTAAAATGTCCCTTTTGTTTACATCTGAAGCACGTGACCTTTGATTTATCAAAACCAAGTTTTGTGGAAGGTCCGCCAATAGAATGTCTGCCTGTAATCTCCGTGAACCTTTGTGCACGTCTAACCGCACTAGCCATACACCACCTGATATCGACCAACTCCATCTCTTTTGGATCGATCTGGTCATAATCCTCCTTGGTGAGGTTAGTGTTTCCAATCTTGCCTGCAACAAGGCTCTCATAAGACTCTAGCACAGATGCTAAGAACACCATCTGCTGCTTTGCGGATTCTTCACTGAAATTTTGCGCATTCTTTAGATCCACAACAATGTTGCATTCAAACAAATTCTTTGAAGCTGATTGCTTGAAGTAGTTGACGAAGAACCTCCATGATAGCCACTGCTTGGAGTTTCTTGATTCACCGTGTTTGAATTTTCTACTGAAAATGTTGTCTTTGGATACACAGTCTTCGGGATCATATTTCCTCTATAATACAGCTCCACATTCTGCTGATATGAGGAATGATTGACTTTGTTTGATTTCTTGATCTCCAGCTCATGACTTTCAAGTCTTTCAATTAACAGATCAACCGTCAGATCCTCCAACTTGATTGTATTCTTCAACATCAAAGCAAAGTATTGCCAGTCTTTATCATCCGGTAGCGAGTCAAACAGTTTGTCAACCAACTCTTCTTGAGTATAAATGATTCCATGTCTAGCAAGTTCCATCTTCAAATGCCCGAATCTTTCGATCATCTTTGACATAGATTCATTTTTCAAACATCCAAACAAATCAAATTCTTTTCTTAACAACTTCTTTTTGTTTTTAACTATCTCGGCACTACCCACACATTTCACTCTCAGTTTCTCTCATAGATCTTTCGAATTTGTGTACTCAATCAATGAAATTATGTCGTCTCTCATAGACTGATGAAGTAATGCAATGCACTTTTGTTCAGCAACATATCTTTATATCTCATTCTTTTCTAGATTCTCAAAATCAGTTCTTCCCATATTGAAACCATTCTTCATGCTCTTCCAACTTGGATACGCAAACGCTTTTAGCCACTCTTCAAACCTTTTAGTCCATCTATTGTATTCTTTAATCGTCATCAGTTTGGGTGGTTTGTTGTATGTGCCATATGCACTCTCCGCACTTAAATCATCAGAAAGCGTTTTCTTTGCACTCGGATTTGAAACGTTTTCATTTGTGTTGTTTGATGTATCATCTCCGGTGTTTCCCGTGAAAGCAAACATGTCACTGAATGGATTCATGAACTCATCCATCTTCACGTATCTGAAACAATCAACAAATAGTTAGAAAATTTTTTATTTTTAATAAAAACAGTTTCACACGAAATCAGTTAGAAATTTTTTTTTTTTATTTTTTTTTCAAGCGAAATCCCCAACTCAAACGAAATCAGGGATTTTTAAACGAAATAAGGTTCCCAAATGAAATCACCAAACGGAATCTAATTTCGTGCGGAATTAGATTGGATTCAAACGGAATCAAGTCACTTTGGAGCGAAATAGCTAATTTCGTGTGGAACGTTCTAACGGAATCTGATTTCGTTTGAAATCAAACAACACTTTCAAACGGAATTTGATTTCGTTTGAAATCAAACAACAATCTCAAGCGAAATTAACCACAAAAGCTAATTCCGTGTGAAATCACAAATGCTATTTCGAGCGGAATTATGCTGACATCATCAAATCAGTCACCAATTTGTCAAATTGATCCGGTTTTTATCGAATTTAGGTCCAATTCTTTCAAGGATTCATTAAAACAGTGTTTTACATGATATATGTGAAATTCAGTCCATTTTGTCCGTTAAATTTCGTTTAATTTTGAAAAGGAGTAGAAGTGATGAAAACAAGCTGAATTGGTATAAACTCTTCTTCCTGAGCTCTGATACCACTTGTTGGATCGTCGTATGACCCTAACGAGTCAATCAGAAGAGTTTATGATCTATTTCAAAGGCGGAATCAGTGAAATAGACGTGAAACAGCTTAATTCCTCTTAATTATCCTTTTATTATTGATTTCAAAGCAATCCTGATCGTTTGACAAATTGGCAGCACCTCGGCTCTGAAATCACGAACGTTACAAATGAACTAGCAACACACCTATATATAGTTGTGGTAATTTCACTTGAAAGTGGCAATGACCATTTCATGCGAAATCACAAAGTATAATTTCGCTTGAAATGACCAATGTCACTTTCATGCGAAATCACACAATTTCACACAAACCCTAGTTTTAACCTGCTGTGTGCTAGTTTATCCTATCTAGACATAAGACTCGATAAAGACGAAGTTAACAGACATTTGTGCACCAACAAGTAGTTTCATTTGGTCTTCTCGTTCCCAAGTATACCCTGGGCCACGACGGGAGTTCCAACGAACACGAACAAGAGGTATTCTGGTACGCTTGAGAATCTTAACATCTCGGTCAGTAATCTCTACTGGTTCCTCGACGAATCGCAGCTGATCGTCGATAGTGAGCTCCTTGAGAGGAACTATGAGGGTCTCATCTGACAGACACTTTTTTAGATTTGACACGTGGAAAACACTGTGAACTCCGCTGAGTTCTGCCGGTAGATTCAGCTTGTACGCCACCTTGCCAATTTTCACCATGATTTCGAACGGTCCGACATAACGCGGATTGAGTTTGCCTCGATTGCCAAAACGCTTTCCAAGGTGAGACTATGAGTAGCACTCGATCCCCAACCTGGAACTCGAGTGGTTTCCTACGCTTATCAGCGTAGCTTTTCTAATGGTCACGAGCTGCCGCCATTCATTGTCGTATCTGAGCAATCCTCTCGGTTGTATCTACTACAAGTTCTGGGCCTGTGATTTGGCTGTCACCAACTTCTGCCCAATAAAGAGGTGATCGGCATTTACGTCCGTACAATGCCTCAAATGGAGCGTCCTGGATACTGGTGTGGTAACTGTTGTTATACGAAAACTCCACTAACGGGAGGTGTTTTTCCCAGCCATTTCCAAAGTCGATTACACATGCCCTAAGCATGTCTTCAAGGGTTTGGATGGTGCGTTCAGATTGTCCATCCGTCTGTGGATGATATGTCATGCTCATGTCTAATCGAGAGCCAAAGGACTTGTGCATAGCTTACCACAATTCAGATATAAAACTTGAGTCACAATCAGAAATGATGGAGGTTGGCACTCCGTGCCTTGATACTACTTCCTTTAGGTAGATGTCTTCTAGAGTAGAAAACTTGTCCGTTTCCTTGATAGCCAGAAAATGTGCAGACTTGGTCAATCGATCCACTACCACCCAAATAGTGTCATTTCCGCATTGAGACCTAGGCAGGCCAGTAACGAAATCCATGGAAATTTGCTCCCATTTCCATGTAGGGATTTCTGGTTGTTGGAGTAGGCCTGATGGTTTCTGGTATTCAATCTTGACTCTCGCACAAGTCAAACATTTACTAACGTAGGTTGCTATGTTGGCTTTCAGACTAGGCCACCAGTACGTAGTCTTAAGATCGTGGTACGTCTTGTTCGAACCAGGATGTACTGAATAACGAGACTTGTGTGCCTCATGCATCACAAGCTCACGTAGATTACCATAGAGTGGAACCCAGATGCGCCCGTTTACATAGTAGGCACCGTCTTCCTTTTGTTCTAACCATTTCCTCGATCCTCACAGGGACTCTGCCCTGATGTTCTCTGCTTTCAACGCTTCAACCTGAGCATCTCGTATCTGGGTAGGAAGACTAGATTGGATGGTAAGTTGTAACGCTCGCACACGTTTAGGTATAGTATCCTTTCGACTGAGGGCGTCGGCCACAACATTGGCCTTGCTCAGATGGTACTTGATCGCACATTCGTAATCATTCAAGAGCTCGACCCATCGACGTTGTCGCATGTTTAACTCCTCTTTCTTGAAGATATGCTCGAGACTCCTGTGATCGGTGTAAATGGTGCACTTGGTACCGTACAGGTAATGTCTCCATATCTTAAGTTCGAAAACGAATGCTCCCAATTCCAGGTCGTGCGTAGTGTAGTTCCTTTCGTGAACTTTAAGTTGGCGCGATGCGTAGGCAATGACCTTGTCATGTTGCATCAACACGCAACCGAGTCCTTGGATGGAAGTGTCTCAATAAACCACAATATCATATGTGGCCTCAGGCAATGAGAGGATAGGCGCGCTACAAAGTCTATCTTTTAAGTACTGAAATGCGGACTCCTGTACATCACCCCAACGATAGGTGACACCCTTCTGAGTTAGTGAAGTGAGAGGTTGCGCAATCTGTGAGAAATCCTTGATAAACCTTCTGTAATATCCTGCCAAACCCAAGAATTGGCGGATTTCTGTTGGTGTACAGGGTGCAGGACAGTTCTTGATTGAGTCAACCTTGGATGGATCAACATGAATCCCATCCTTGTTTACCACGTGGCATAGAAAGTGGACTTCGTGAAGCCAGAAGTCACATTTCGGAAATTTGGCATACAACTGCTCTGTTCAAAGAAGTTCCAATAAATATGCCTCAGGTGTTGCTCATGTTCTTCCTGACTCTTCGAATAGATCAGGATATCGTCGATGATAACTATGACAAACTTATCCAGGTAAGGCTTGCACACTCGGTTCATGAGATCCATGAAGACCTCAGGTGCATTCGTCAATCCGAAAGGCATAACCAGAAACTCGTAATGCCCATAACAAGTCCTGAATGCTGTTTTAGAGATATCCTCATCTCGGACTCTTAGTTGATGGTAACATGACCTCAGGTCAATCTTGGAATAGAAACTCAACCCTTGCAACTGGTCGAATAAGTCATCAATACGTGGAAGAGGATAACGATTCTTCACGGTCACCTTGTTGAGTTCGCGGTAGTGAATACACATTCTGAAGGTACCGTCTTTCTTCTTCACAAATAACACTGGAGCTCCCCAAGGCGAAGAGCTAGGGCGAATAAAACCCTTGTCCAGGAGGTCTTGCAATTGAGTGGACAATTCTTATAATTCTGATGGGGCTAAACGATAAGGTGCTTGAGCTATTGGTGCTGCTCCTGGAGCTAGCTCGATTTGAAACTCAACTTGTCGATGAGGCAGAAGACCAGGTAATTCCTCGGGGAATACCTCAGGAAAATCGCGTACAATAGGAATGTCTTCAATTCTCTTCTCTTCCATTGATGCGTCAGTAACGAGAGCTAGAATGGCAGTGTGGCCCTTTCGCAAACACTTCTGGGCCTTAAGGAAAGAGATAATGCCTACAACAGCACCACTCTTATCGCCATGAATCACGAGGGGTTCTTCACCAGAACGAGGGATGCGGACAATCTTCTCATTGCAAAGAATTTCCGCTTGATGTTGAGATAACCAATCCATCCCAATAACAACGTCGAAACTCCCAAGAACGATAGGAATGAGGTCGATAGAAAAGGTTTGATCAGCGAGAACGAGATTACAACCCTTAACTATGTGTGTGGCTTCAAGACTTTTAACGTTTACTAGCTCTACCGTGTGCTTGGTGTTTAAAAGTGTTGGAGTGCGCTTAAGCATTTGACTAACTTTTAAGGACACATAACTAGTATCGGCACCCGAATCGAATAAAACAGTAACAAAGAAATCATCCAGAAGAAACTTACCCATCAATACGTTGGGATCGTTCCTTGCATCACCCTGACCTAGCACGAAAACACGTCCTCGGGCGCCATTGCCATTATTGTTACCCCCGTTGTTGCCTCCATTGTTGTTCCCGTTTCCTTGGTTGTTGTTCTGATTCTGATTCTGATTCAGCTGTGGACAGTGCCTCTTGAAGTGACCCTCAGCACTGCACTGGAAGCATCCCTTATTACCCCGTTGGTGTTGCTGTTGGTTCTGGGGAGCTTGTGGCTGATGTTGTCGATTATGATTCGCAGGACGTGAGCTCCTGCAATCTTTGGCTTCATGTCCGGGCTTGTTACATCTCTGACAATGACCCTTGTTGCACGCCCCGCTATGGTGCAAATTACATCGATTGCACTTAGGGTGATTTCACCTGTATCCACCCTGACCTTGATTCCCAGAAGACTACTGACTGGGGCTCCTGTACTCATATGTCTTTCGCTGCTGGGACTGAGACTGAACTGAAGTAGAACCCTTGCCCGAATTTCCATCCCACTTATGCTTGTTATCACTGGGAGCATAAGTGGTAGTAGTGCTAATACGCTTGGGCAGCTTGTTCTACTCAACTGCCTGATCGGTGAGATGATGAGCCAACCGGATGATTTGCTGAATGGTACCCAGGTTAGCTGAAGTCACGTGACTCTGAATTTCGGGCACAAGACCCTTGAGGTACAGCTCAATACGTTTGTTGGGAGGGTCCACCATAGTAGGACACAAGATGGCCAGCTCGTTTGACCTCTTCGTATAATCCTCAATTTCAGACCCCGTCATTTTCAGATTGAAAAATTCCACCTCTAGCTTGTGTATGTCGTCACGACTACAGTACTCTTCCTTGATCAAATCTTTGAAGTTATTCCATGGGGTGGCATTAGCAACCGCCAACCCTAGCAGTTGAACCTGTGCTTTCCACCAGGTTAACGCAACACCTTCGAGTGTTCCAGTAGCAAATGTCACCCTACGAGCCTCAGGGCATTCACACATCTCAAAAATAGACTCAATCTTCTCGAACCAGTGAAGAACACCTACAGCTCCTTCTGTGCCGCTGAAAGTACTAGGTCGGCAATCCATGAACGTTTTGAACATACATACGGGAGGCTGGGCATGTTGACCTATTGTGCGAGAAAATAAAGGAAAGGTTAAGCACAAGAGTTGGTTCGCGAGGGTAGGATCTAAGCGTCCTAAGATGGGTTGATATGGCAGGTTATACCTCCTGCAGGGACAGCTGCGAGTGCCTCAGCCACTCGTTCGTTGATTAGAGCCGTCAGCTGGGCTTGAGTCAAGTTCAGACTTCCACTCATGATCTTCACAACGAAGCAATCGTAAGTGAGAAAAGTGTCGCGAAAGTGCGTAAGCGTGGGATGACAGAAGAGAGTAAGCACACAAGGTTTCAAGCAATAGTTGTTACGCTAACTAAGCATACCATAATCAAATGCGCTACTAGCAGGTAGGCAATAGAAACATAAACCATATTACCTATAGTGTTGAGTCTTGCATGTGGAGCGAAGCGTCGCTGTGGATCGTTGAGCACTATACAGGTTATAGTCTGGTTTTATCAAAAAGCTTTTCCCCTTTTTAAAACCAAGTTCACTATAACCAATGGCTCTGATACCAATCTGTCACAACCCCAAAATCCACACGCGGAATGTCACCGCTTGGAGGCGAGACATGACCAGGATCAAGCCACTAATCATATTGAACAACGTAATTAAGTAAATAAAACCAACCACAATATAATTGGTGTTCAAACAACTAGTTAACCAAGTTCAAATTAAACAGCGGAAGCATAAGACGTGAAACCAAAACATAAGTTTAATAAGTTCATAAGGTTAAATGTTTAACATGGGACTCGACAGTCCATATCCCACAATGACCTCATCCTCGCGCAAGCTCCATAAGTATCTAACGACCTATAAGGCATGTAACAGCGAGTTAACAACAAAGTTGAGCGAGTTCACAGTAGGTGTTCGTTATAAAGTAGTTTTTCAAGAACTATGAGTTTGTTTGCAACTACAGGTTAAATCAACTTTCCTTATTTTCCAAACCATAAATGGTGGGGGCTACCCCATGTTGTAAACCGCTAGACTAGATGCATATATAGGTGCCCTTCCCAATCCGAGGACAGAGGTACGTATTGAATATGTAGGTTTAGCGCAGGTGTCCTTCCCAATCCGAGGACAGAGGTACGTATAAGAATATGTAGATTTAGCGCTGGCGTCCTTCCCAATCTGAGGACAGAGGTACGTATAAGAATACGTAGGTTTAGCGCAGGTGCCCTTCCTAATCCGAGGACAGAGGTACGTATAAGAATACGTAGATTTAGCGCTGGCGTCCTTCCCAATCTGAGGACAGAGGTACATATAAGAATACGTAGGTTTAGCGCTGATGTCCTTCCCAATCCGAGGACAGAGGTACGTATAAGAATACGTAGGTTTAGCGCTGGTGTCCTTCCCAATCCAAGGACGGTGGTAAGTAGTCTAGTAGTGGTGAAAGTACAAGTTCCGTCATAGCTATTTAATCCCATTCCCAACCCACCGGGAATCCCATGCCTTAATAGTGTGAACTCACCGTTGGTTGCTCGGTTTGACTCTCTAAAATAGCTAACAGTCAAGGTCGGTCAATCACGTCCTAGTATGATTACCACTTAGTTTATTAGTGACTTCAAATAAGCACGAAGTTCCTACACGCATCTACCACATAACATGCACTCACTTTAACGGTTCATGCCCATATAAACTTCCCATCTATTCCCATTCATAAGAAAACATACGACATTGCACATAACACTTTCATTGACATATAATATGTTAGATCATTCTCAGATAACCTACCCGACATTTAGATACGTAAATTACTACTTATGTCGCTTCAGCTTTAACATTCAAAACTGGGTTGTTTTCGGGAATTTTATTAGAATACTTAATCTATCTCAAAAATTCCCAACTTTTTACAGAAGGTCTTAAACGATCCAGATATTATTGTGTAAAAATCTCGGGATCCAATTAGTTACCAATATTTAAAAAAAAAACATTTACCGGACTGCAATCAGATTCGTCACTTTCTGACTGCAGTCCACGGAAAAATTCATTTCAAATTCATCGTAAGTCCAATTGAATAAATTCCAGTGGGAGGATTACAACGACATCAGTGGTCATCTACAGTACAAATTTCATGAGCTAATTCTACACAGGTTTCAAGTTATGATGAAAAAACATAACACACATTTTCTGCAGTAAAAACGCAGCTTTTGCTGCTGTGAAAGACGGCCCTTTAAAAATAGCAAACAAAGTGCAAAAATTAGGATTCCAGTTCCATTAGAACCGTATTTCGAAATAACACGTTATACACTCAAGAAAATCAATTTTCGTTAAGTTAAGACTCTGTTACAGCCGACTGAAGGCGGCTGTAAAAGTTTGACAGCTTCCTGTTTTCAGCTTATAGCGCTCTAACGCAAGTTCTATTTGTTCCGTTAACATGTTTAGTGATCAACAACAACATTTAACATCACTTGCAGTAGGTTACCGTTATTTAACTCAGATTTATCATGTCAAGTACCATCATCAACATAAACAAAACAGCATTATACTAGTAACATTTCATCCTATTTCATCTTTATGTTCAAGATTTATGTTTGTGTTCTTTTAGTGTTCATATGATTTCATCATGATATAATCTTTAACCACTAACACATGAAGTAAACAAGAGTTAGCAAGAATCTTACTACTAGCTTCAAGCTACGGAAGAACTCAAGAGAAAAATGATGAAGAAAATGGTGGATGAAAGCAAGGTATGAAGTTCCTTCAAGTTCTTCAAGCTTCAACCTTCATGTAACACCTTCTAGTACTTGGATTAAGCTTGGAAATGGATTGATGAAGGTTGCAAGGTGATGGTGGTGGCGGTTTGAGAGTGAGCCGAGAGGGAGAGAGAGTGTGTGAGGGAGTTGGGTGAAGATGAGTGTTGAAGTGAGAAGATATGGTGATTTCTTGGAAATCTCTATGTCATAATTACAATCATTACTCCATATCTTGGCAACTCGATCAAGCAAAAATCTAATTAAAATAATAAAATAAAATCTAGGAGATATGATGGTGATGATGGCCGAAAATAGGCTAGGGGGAGGGGGTCTAGATGTAACTTGTGAAGATATGAAATGATCTTGTAAATCTTGGCCATATACCTAAAGATTTCATTCTATATTTTGTTCAAATACTCAAGCAAGATCCAATAAAATAATCAACAAAATCTTTGAGTGGGGTCCCTCCACATGGGGCCGTGAATTTTGATGGGGGGGGGTAAGTGTAACTTGCAATGGTAAGTAGGTAAATAGTGGAAGTTAAGTGTTATGTGTGTATGAAATATTATATAGTGTGTTGATGTATTCGGGGACCATAACTAGTCCAAAAATAATACAACAATGTTTCTAGCAATATTTTGGTATTCCGGGAAATGTCCGGTTGTTCGGTTAGATACCGGTTCGTTAAAGTGCTAGGTTGTTCCGTATAGTGTCTTTTATGTAACTTTTTGTAACACTTTTTATTCTCAACACTTAGAAAAGCATACAGGATCATTTAGTCAATTTTCTACACAATCAATAAACACAATTTAATATTAATTAATCGTACGGATACATGTAATTTCGAGGGTTGTCACATGGCTGGTGGTGCTGCCACCTGGCTAGGTTCTGCTTGATTTGGTGTAACGACTGGAGGATTCTTTGAGGCTTTACGCTTCCTTGACCTTCTCGAAGGCTTGGCTTCTGCTTCTTTCGAAGCTTCTTGGGTGGCTTCATTATTGAGACGAGACATGGCGACACCTAATTCCACAGACTTCAGGATTACTTCGCCTATTCGCTGGGCAAATTTGGCAGTTTGCTCGGACATTTTAGTGTCGCTGCGATGAAGAGACATTCTAGAAGAAATGAAAGACATAGGAGGAAACAAGTGAAATGCCGTTGGAAAAATCAAAACGGAATGACAACGCATAAAAATTGCGATCATTTGTTTGTTACCTAAGGCAAACAAATGAGACGGTGACTAATCAAAGTAATCGGGTCATTTTAATGTATCGCGAAGATATGCTTTAGCCTATAAGTGGACACTCACCCCAAGAGTTCCCAGGTAAAAGTGACTGGTCCGATTATGTGGATTTGTACGAACACTCTAGCCTTAGACAGAAAACTCAGAGTACAGGCATCCACTCTTCCAGATTGCATGTGTTCACATTATAAGACCCAAACTTTGACGAGATTTTGAAATTTCATAAGGCACTAAGCCAAAATCAAATCATCCGGAAGTGTGGGTGATTATTTTCAAAATCATTTTGGAAACATAGAGGGTTCAAAACCTAGTAATCAATCATCCTAGAACAAATGATTGCTTTTCAAAGCGGTTTTGAAATTTGTGTTCTTGTTGTGGTTGTCGTCTAAGGATAGGTGACGGTATTGTTTTATGATCTAAACGCAAGTAAACTGCGTTAGGGTCCTAGGAAGGTTATAGTCTAGGTCAAAGCATTGCTAATAACCAAATTCCCTATAACTGTGAGCTCTGATACCAACTCTTCTGTCACACCCCGACCACGTAAAACAACAAATCGTGGCGGAAACGTCGGGGAGTGTTGTAACAGAATCATTGTTTCATAACACATGGAAATTTTAAATTTTGTTTTATTGATTAAAAGAGTTACAATGTGTTAACAACAAGGAAGCATAACATAATTAACTAGTCTTGCGTCTTTTAATGTCACTAAGGCCCAAGTCCGCCTAAGTGTATCTTGATCAATCCTATGCATCATTTCCTGAAACACATGTGAAAATAGGTACGTTAGCAAAAAAATGCCTGTGAGATACATAGGTTTTATTGATTTAGGATTCATGACTTGTAAGTTTAAAGAAAATGTTTATCAAAAGTAGTCATGAACCTTGTAAAATGTTTTTGTTTTATAAATCATATAAATAGTGATAAGAAAATCAGATGATATGAAAGAACAATGCATAATGAAATGAATAACCAAGTAAAAATGAGTTTGTATAAAATATGTTGTTTGTAAAACAATGTTTCATGAAGACATGTTATAAGTGTAAAATGTAATATGTTTAACTTGAAATGGTTTAAATAACGCTACGATATGTAATATCATAAAAGCACTTATATATAGGAAGTACCAGCGGCGTATCCACCATGCTTTTATCAAATTACACACGCCTCGTTACTTAAATCACTTACCAAAACAAACCACCCAAAAATGTAATGTTTAAACAAATGTTGAAATGTTATTGTGTAAACAAATGTAATGTATAGTGAATAAAATCATTTATTGATTAAAAGCATTTACTCAACCCTATAAGAAAGAAATGTACAAAACAATGCATTTGATAAATCATAATCAAAAGTTATGTTTTGTAAAATAATGCATGCTTTGCTGATACAAACATTTATGTGGTAATGTTAAACGTCTACATCCAAGCCTTGAGACTGTAGGATAACCTTAGAGTAAAGGTTATCAAAAATTATTTCGGATTCAGTCATTCCTTCCACCCAAACAAACCTAGGATTTCAGGAACATGAGTTGTCAAGTCCTATGGTACCACTACCTACTACCGAGCGGCATGATCGGTGTTAATGAATGTATTAGTTTCGTTAAACAAACCAAATGTTATACCAAATGTAAGCATTTCTTATGAAAATAATGTACCTAGTATGCTAAGTGAACATACAAGGTAGAAATGTAAATCAATGTGTCCATATGCTACGAGAACATATGCAACAGAAAATGCAATGTAAAACAATGTACTAAGTATGCACTAAATGGACATACATAGCATGAAATGTAATGTAAAACAATGTACTAAGTATGCACTAAATGGACATACATAGCGAAAACTTAATGAAATCATGTACTATAAGTGTACCAATGAACATAACAAGCATATGATATGAAAACATGGAAAGCACGAAAGTAACAAGTAGGCACATGTGTTTCACCCCAAAATGTTTGAAAAACAGTAAAAGAGGGGAACTGTTGCTTAGAAGTCTTGAACAACAAACAAGCAAAGCTAGAGGGATCACGGAATCAAACGGCACCTAATATAGGTAACTATGTAAATAACCTGACCTAAATCGGGAGATCGGATAGAATGAGGTTTCGTAAACCAAATGAGTATAGAAACTCATGTAATATGGTTTAACAAAGCCTACATTCTAAAAGGAAACCTATCCTAAGTGCTTACGACCCGTTACGATCCGTTTAGGTAGCTTACGCTACTTTAACGCGTCGTTCGCGTAAAACGTGTTCGAACTGCCTTAACATGTCTAATAATGTTGCCTAATCAGTTTAGATGTCAAATTTTAGGTTACATATGCGTAAAATGAATTTATGCGCAAAAAGGGCATTTTGGTCATTTTCCTAAGGCATATAAATTACCTATCATACAACTAACTAAACGAAGTGACCATAAGGTATAACCTTGGAAGGTTATTCCCTATACAACTATGGTCACCTAAAGAGTTTGGTTGAATCTTAATGATTGACCAAACGGGTCAGGTTCGAAAGTCTAAGCGATTGTTTAGATCGCTTACCTTACGACCCTATATAAGCACTAAACCTAAAGTGACGAGCTAAACATGTTAAAACATGTTTAATGAATTTAGAAAACAGGTTTGGTATCAAAACAAAGGGTCTTGATACCTAAAAGTAGTTTGGTTACAAAATACGCAAGAATACGCATTTTGGTCGAAACTACGACTCGTCACTATGCCTAAATAACGTGATAATCAGTAGGTATAGTCACTAGGGACTATAACCATCGTGATTTCGCTCACGTTATGAAGTTCAAACGAACTTCGTGTTCACCATAAACTGGTCAATGCAGAAAGTCAAACACAGTTTGACTTTCGTTCTTAAAATGCGTAAAAGAACGAAAGAATATTTACAAAAGGTCCAAGAAGGGAGGTTTGACCCGATTATTCTCAGGTATGAAGTGAAATCACTTCAACTTAGAGAGCAATCAGATCAAGGTGTGAATGAAATAAAAGTGGGGGTTGGGTATTTATAGAAAACCAAGAACCGTTAAGATCTTTCCTCGATAAACGAGCATCAATCTGGACCGTCCAAGTGGGCACAAGGTTTTGGAATACTAGGGGTGCCCCAAAACCATCAAATGGTATTGAAAATGTTACAAAATAGCCCCTAAACTTCAAGTTAAGTGCTGAAAATAACCTGCTGTTGCTGAAACTTGAGTTTCTGCCCAGATGAGGTGGTGGCGTGCACTTTTTGACGCTTTTAGTCCCTGTTGATCAAATAAGTTTATTTTTGCGCACCAAACACCTCAAAGCCTATTTCTCTACTATGTACAGGATATTTAGGGCATGTTTAACTTATGATCATGTTCTGGAATGTTTGTTACAGTACGAATTGGCATACTTTCACAGTTTGTCGAAATTAGTCCCTGTAAGCGAATAAACTTGATTTCGACACACCAAACCTTCCAAAACTTTTTTCTAAGTTATGTAAAGGTTATTTAATTTATGTTAAGCCCATGTCACTGTTCCGGAGTGTTTTTTGCATTAAACTGATTACGTTTTCGCATCAGTGCGCGTATAACTTTCTAGAAAGCGATTTAGAGCTCGAAATCAAACAAGAATTGATATGTGCAAATGATACACATATTTATACAAATCCCAAGTATGAAATACAATATTTCAATGATTTGGTATTTGTTTGATGGCCTTGGAGGCACAGGTGTCACAATATTGGAAACGTTCACTAACAATCTTGACTTATCACGGATTGACGACCTCTTCCCCGGCCAAATCCAAAGCCACCTGATTTGAACTCCAACGCCATAATGTTACACCGTGTTTTTTCCTTTACCTTTTTCCGATCACCCTTGTTCAACAGTCTCTCCACCGAGAAAGAAAACAAGCCACCCGCTTCTTCCATTTTCTCAGCTTGCCAAACGAGACCAATCCAAAGCCACCTGCTTTGACGAATCATTTCTGCTCACTTTTCACGCACCACGCCGGTCTCCTCTTATCACGAACCAAGCCGATCAAGGCAGTAATAGTCACATTCTGCTTTCACCGGTTGTATTCCAGTTGCATAAACCCGTAACTAACAACCGAATAGCCCTGTTCTTCCTCCATTGATCACCACTAACAGCCACGGACCGCCTATGTTCATCACCGGTCACCCCCGTCATCTCAAACGATTCTTCCACCAAGACAACGGTTGAACCAAAACAACTCCTGGTCTCCGTCTTCTGCTGTATAAGAATCCCGAAGCCTTTTTTTATGCCTGCCCTCCACCGACCGACACACCCGGTGGCGGCGGAGGCTTCCTCCGATCTTCTCGAGCCCTAGGCTCTGATACCAAATGTTGGTTACAGGCCCCAATAAACACACACAACTCACCTCTCGTATGTAATATGTATGTGTAGTGAACAGAAAATATTGCAAAGGAAGAATAGAAGTTTCTGATTACGAATGAAAACTGGGGTATATTAAATAAAATAATCATACACCTACTTATAACAAATACATAACTGTTACACGCTAAATTAGATAACAAAATATCAGCTAACAAACTTGACGATGTAGTCCATGATCTCCTAATTGGTCTTCATACTTCCCACCTTTGACTCCGATTTAATTGGTCAATCCTGGACCAATTCTGAACAAGTCACGTAATGCTAAGTGACCCCTGTAGGTCCCGATTTCTGAGGATCGATAACGAAACCAAATCACTTCTTTATCACAAACACGGTCACAAGTGCGGAATCCTCGTGACTATGCCAAACCAAACACAGATTGTAAGAACACAAGGTAACCAATAAATCACAGTCAATTGATTAGATGAGAACACGGTTCAAACAGTTACACACAATGTTTGACACTATAACTCTCAGGGTATGCTCTCATGGTTTCTGTGAAACCATGTTGTGGTTTATATAGCAGCCCAGGCCCACAAGTTGACCAAACATCAACTGGGCTTGACGAAACCTCATTTGGGCCTGACGAAACATCCTGGATGACGAAACTCTAGGAGTTTCATCACCTATCACGACGAAACATGGGGTTTGTGACCAAAGGGACTTTCGTCATGCATATACTCAACGAAACCTGGAGTTTCTTCGAAGGCTGCAATTGTTGATGTGTTATGCTGCAAACTGTGACAGTTTGCAGTAGACACCATAAACACACAAACAAACATAAATACCCAAATATGCAACATGCATATTCATTTAACATTACAAAACAAACGAGACAACTTGTCGGACACAAGTAGGATAGGAGGATATCCGACTTGGTCGACGGCAAATACAGACTCGATAATATAAAAGACCATACAAATACATCGATAATAAAGACAAGTTACAGACACCAAAATATGCATCAAGAAACCCCCCCTTGTCTTTTACTATCTTCGGTCTTTAATCTTCCGTCTCTAGTGTTTCTCGGACCACGAACTGCCAGCATGAATCCCACGATCGTAACAGAAGCAAGTGACACGCTGAAATCGCAACGCTTAATGCGTGCCCTTATCTTCGTAGAAAATATTGTGCCGATATAACTTGTTGATGTTGGCCGCTGACATGTTCACGATCCACATCGGATCTAACATCCGAAAATTCTCACGATCGCCATTAAAAACAATCACCGCCTCGTGCGTATCTGAGTCGTAGCACCACAAAGCCATGTCTTCCAAAAAGTTCTGCTTCATCGGCATTAACGGAATCTTGTCCATAACCTTCGCGGGCTGATAAACAAGCTTGTAACGCACCGTGTTGGTCGCTGGATCTAAAGTGAACTTTATCTGTTGATAAATGGGAAACTGAGGCTTGTACGACTCATCTTTCCAGCCTGTCCTTTTGTTAAACTTTATCTTTCGCTAGAACAATGTAGCTCCTTCGAAGTTTGAGCGATTAAGGAGCTCAAGCTTCGTCAATGCTGCAACATCGTAAAAAGGTAAGGACAATATGCTCAGCAACGATTGGAAATATTGAATACCGAATTCCCGCTTGATGGCTACTCAGTGGATTTCCTTCACGAACATCCAGCAGAGAATTCTTCCATGTAATTTCTCTTTCTCAAACTGTAGGTAATAAACTTGAATGTCGGCTGGCACAAGCTTGGAAACCTTAGACAAGAACTGCTTTCGCCACTCGGAGAACGCATCTGTGGTATTTTCAGAAGTATCACGGTTCTTTAAATGCTCATCTATGACGTCCAAGTTCTCTTTTAACCATTCTTCATTGAAAGGAGCGAACTCAGTCCCGTCTTCACGCACATACGAGGACTTCTTCTCATTTCCTTCAAACACGATCTCTTCAATGTTTTCAACATCAGCAGTCTCAGGCTCACTCGGTATTTTATCAATTTCAACATCATCAACTTCTTTCATCGCATTCAAAGCTAACAACTGCTCATGTGATAGATCATAAATAATCTCCCCTTATTCTATAAGTTCTCCAGTGATAGGATGTACAACCTGCAATGCAAGATCAGCAGTGCTAGGAACAGAAGATGTACCAGGCAAAGATTCAAGCTGTTGTATTTCTTCAAGTGTTCCACTGGAGGTTCCTTGAGCAGATTCGAGCTGCGAAGGTTTGAAAACAACAATCTGAGAAGAGGTAGCTACTGGCGGTTGCTCTGATGTAGCAGAAGGGTCAGGGTTCCCCTAATCCTAAGGATCATCATCCCTTTTCTTCATTACTTCTTGTTGCTTACATCGATCATTCCACATAGTATTGACCTGCTTTCTCAGAAACTCATAGCCTTCATTTATTTTCTTGACCCCATCAACTATCCTGGTGTTTCGAGAATCGTACCACGGTTTCATGCAGTCATGCCTTTCTTTGAGAGCATCGGCCAACTTCTAAAGTTTAGAGCTGCTTTCTTTCATGCGATTCATTTCAATACCACGTGTATTATCTGCCGCACGCATCTGTTGCAACTGTCGCTCTCTCACTTCATCTGCAACTTTCAAATTAGCATTTTCTGCTTTCAATTGATCAATTTCAGCTTGCTGGTGAGTGATTTCTGCTTGTTGTCGCCCAACAGTGGCATTTAACGTGTTAATTTCCAACTGTTCCTTGATCATGTCGGCTCTTGTAGCTTTGATCACGTCCGTTTGGCGATTAATTTAACCTGCAGCAGCTTGTAATTGAGAGAATAGGAAATCTACCTTCTCATCCTGCCGGATCTGTTCGAATATACTTTGTATGCGTTCTGCGGCAGGCTGCGAGGTCGTTGCACGAATGGATGATGCAATAGAGTGAATCGGTGCTTGAGGAGTCACTACAGGAGTTTCAGGTGTTGAACTCATTGTAGGAGTTGGTTCTGTAGACCTCGGAGGAGATGGAATCATTTTAGAAGCTTCAGTGGCCGTGAATCCAAGGTTTGGATCCATTTCTGCTTCTTGTGTAGCATCTTGAGGAACGGATTGCTGTGCAGAAGAAGTACCAATGTACTTTATTGCTTTCTTCTTGCGACGGACAATCGTTTGCTTTTTCTTCAAACGTTCCGCTTCGGTATCCGAAGGAACGTATTCAGGATCATTATCTTGCCTAATCTTCTTGATCCTTTTGACACCTCGTTCATCAAAGTAAACTTCGTATCCGGGGTCAGGTGGATTGTCATCAGATTCAGAATCCTCCTCGTCGTTACTAGCTGAAGTGCCCCCAGCTGCACCAGCAGATGATGCACCAGCACCAGATATACCAACAGCACCAGTACCTGCATCACCACCATCATCATCACCACTATCACTGTCTGACGAACCAGAATTCGTTCGTCCAAACTTTTCTACCATCTTTTTCTTTAACTTCGGTTCTTCGTTATCAGATTGGCTGCCATCATGATGCCATTTATCATTTTCCGGAGCGATGTAGTCTAGTTTTCCAAAGACACTGCTCAATTTCCTAGGCGGCTTGCTTACTGTGTATCTCTTGGCTGCAAGCGCCTTGAATATCCTTAATGAATTCTCGATCATGGTTTCTATCTTTAGGATGTCGTCGTCGGCTTTTGGAAGATTAGGATGCTGAACGTTCATGATCATCTGTAGAAAGCGAGGATACATCCAGAATTTGTTCCCGGTTATTCTACTTTCAGTTCTCGTCATATTCTCTTTCATATTTGCAAAGATATACTTTGAGAAGCTAAATGGTTTGTTCAGCACCAATGCCACCATGAGACCTACAAGGTCATTGCTTGCCATATCATATCCTGCACGTCTGTTGCTGATACACTGAATAAGAACGTGCAAGAGAAACTTGTAACGTAATGGCAAATCTCCCTTGTTGATCTGATAACTAAAGATGTCACCAATACACTTCATCTGTAATAAACAGCCACGACTACACATGAGTGGAATTGAGGACGGAGCATCCGGATCGTCTTGTAGCTCTAAGACAGTGTTCAAGATTTTTGGAGAGACAATCACGTTCAGATCATTCACTTTCCCTTGAATGACTTCAGTTCCATCTATTTGCACGACGCTAGCGGAATTCCAGACAGCTTTAATGAGCGATTTGTAAACAGGCGTTGAAAAGGTGACAACTTTATTAATCCGCGACTCCCTGATCCACTGTGTAATTTCTTTCAATTCGGTGATCTTTCCTTCGGGATCCAGAAAGGCAATTTGGTTGGGACGCTTCTCGGACATCACTTCCTCTTCAGATTTGTTTTCCTTCTTAGTCGGGGCCTTACGTTTCCTCTCTTTCGGTGCCATTTGTATTGCAAACATCCATACTAAGTTAAAATGGTATAACATGTGCATTAGACATATGTCAATACATGTTCAAGTGTCCAAATGACATTTAACATATAATTACACATCATCTGTGACAAGCACCAAACTTGAAAATTTACTAAGTCCTGGACGACGAAACTCCATCATTACGACGAAATTCCCTTCTTCACGGCGAATCTCCCTTGGTCAAACAAAGTCAGAGTTGACCGCTGACCAATGGGGTTTGGTCGAACAGGCTTTCGAAGAAAGTTGGTCCAATTTAAAAGGGTTTCGTCACAGGGGTTTCGTCGTCAATCAGTTTGAAGAAACTTAGGTTTCATCGTCAAGGAGGTTTCATCACAGTTAGGGTTTCGTCATTTTAGGGGTTTTCAAACCTAAGGGTTTCGTCGTCTTGTGTTTCAACAATCAAAGATTCATAATCAAAACAACATTATGACACTCGGTAAAAACCCAAACAACCAAAATAACTAGTAGTTTAACCGGCTGAATTTTGACCAGAAAAACACATAAACCGGTGTAAACATTCAAACAACTAACATCCCCTGTTTATGTTAACCAAAACCCAATCCAAATCAAAATCAAATCAATGTACAATATCAATACAAACCCTAGTTCTAACAGTTTTTAAAAGAAACCAGAACAAATACAAGTCAATATCATGAAGAAATCGAATAGACAGTGTATTTCGAGGGTTTGCCGAACAATCGGACAAGAACACATGGTTCCTAAGGTTCGAATCATGTAGAAAGTCCTTTTGAATACCTTGATATTTGAAAGAGTTTAAAGAAACAGAAAGATTTTGAGAGATTTGAAGTCGGTGAAAAGGGGTATGGGTGAGGAGTGTTGGAGAGGATGATACAGAGAGTGGGTGTTGAGTGTTTGAAAAACTGATAATTAAACATACCTGGGACCCCTTTATAAACTGACTCACCCCGACGAAACTCTATTCTCGACGAAACTCTATATGGGCTCGACGAAACTCATGTTTGGACCTGGATTGGGCTTGAACAGTGAGCCCATGACGAAACATAAAAGGGCCAAGTGAGTTTTGTTGTGACCTCGACGAAACAAGGAGTTTTGTCGTGAACACAAACAGTTTTGACCAATTTTGACCAAGTTTGAAAACAATTGACTTTGACCATGGACTTTCATCGACTTATAGGAGTTTCGTCGACCTCAAAGGAGTTTCGTCGACACCTTTTTCTCAAAATTCACTAAGTATTTGAAATTTGAAATTTTGCACACTGAACAGATTTTGTTTGTTTGAAAGATTTCCATTTTATTGAGTTTACCAAATGCAAGGACATTTTATGAAGTAGGTTTCAGGCTTTCGGCAGAAAACACCAAGTTAAAACTTCGGTTAATTCAAAAATGAACTTTACAAGCTACACTAAAACAAAATTTAAAGTGCGGTAAACTAATCAAAAAGCTATAAAAAGCAATAAACAACTGTACAAAGTGCAATCTTTTGCGAATTTCAAGGAAAAGGAATCATACCAGCTTACAGTCTTAGTCAACATGATTTGTGTTCTGTTTTAAAGCTCTGGATAAGTATACTACCTTGATTGTCGGTATTGTTGTCCACATAAGCTCAAACTGATAAGATGTAATCATAATTAGGAGATACGATTTACGGTAATGATTATACTTACAAGTCGATGTTCATCCACTCACGACACATTCCCGTATCAAGGTATGCACGAGAGTTCATCTTACCGGTGAGTATACCGTTTATCATCTGTTTGACCGTATAAAAGAATGTGAGATACTCACTTATTGATGAGGAACTTGATTTTCAGATGCATGAGGGCACAGGAGCAAGTTCGTGAACAGGTCAGTACAACGTACAGCAAAGAGACAAACTTGACTCCCGGATAAATGTGATATATTATCACTTATTTTGTTTGGACATGCGACTATTGATCACTTATTGAGGTCGTGTGCAATATGTACACGTATGTATAGTATCATGGAAGATCTAGACTTCGTCTCCGTTATTTTTCGGTAAAATATACAACCATGATACCCAGATGATAAGCAGCATAAAGACCGAATATCTCAGAACCTCGGCAATCTCTCAAACGAAATTTTGGTACCAAAACCATATGCCAGTGAATGTGTCACACCCCTTTCTAAGGCGGAAGCACGAGGTGTGATCATGAAAGGTTCTCATTGCATACGAATGGTCAACATACTACATGCTCGTAAAAATAACTTCAAATGCCAATACAATACATAACTGAAAACATAGGTTAAGTGTTTACATCACAAGACAGCATTTTGTTTGATAAGTTTACAACTTTATTCAAAGATCAACATAAACAACATCCAAGAGCAAGAGCAAGAGTATGACCGCGCGCACATCCACTTTAGTTACCTGAAATACATGTGAGTTTTTGGAAAATCGTCAACATAATGTTGGTGTGAATTCATGCAGTTTTTGTATTGAACGTTTGTATACTTTGTATAAAAACATGGTATGTATCTTGTATAAATCAAGTATTTCTGTAAATATCGAGATTGTTAATGGGTTGCAAGGCCATTAACATGTGACACGACATAGGAAGCATCCAAACCATAGGCATTTTTCTAGTTGTCGATTCACGACTGAGACACAAAAGCACTACTTGGTACTAGTTATCACCATTAGATCTAACCTTTTGTTCTGCGGTCTTAGTATGTACACGATTAATGGTGCTTCTGGTACCCTATTCGTGACACGATTTAAAGTATCATTCCTTAGTTCTTGTATCCATCATACCATAACACATGTATTTTCCCCAAGTTTAAAAAGTATGTAAAAGATTAAAAGTGGGGACATAAACTCACTTTTTTTGTAATCATTTAGTAACATGTACTTCACCCCCGAAGTTATAAAACTGAAAATAGTTAAAAGAAACGGGGGAGCATGAACTCACAACTTTGCGTTTCATGCGCGGTAAACTTCACCGGTTTGCTTATATAGCGTCGTGACCTATACGTATTTTATTAACGTTAGTCACTAGACTTGTATCGCACAAGTACAAGTCACCATCGTTTATGTATGTATTCTTTGTGAGTTAGAAATAATTTATATTTTTAACTATGTACCTTACCTATACTATTTTCTAAAAAATTAATATAAGTATCTTGTATTTTTCACACGAGTTATATATTTTCGTCCAAAACTTCATTTTAGTTCGTAACTTGTCCAAGTTACATAATCTATCAAGTAATATATTTTTATAAATATATTTTCTTGTATTTTTCTAAGCATGTTGTATGTGTATTTTGTATTTTCACTTCTCAGGAGTATTTAGTGTATTTTCAAGTCCTAATGCACTATTCACGTATAATACATACTACATACACTTAGCACAAAATTTGGTGATCAATAAATATATATATTTTCCTCAAAAATATACATACTTAATATCAATTTTTATCTTGAAGAAATCATCATTTCTTAACTTGAAGTTTACATAAAAATTAGGGAAACCTTGGTAAATATTTTTAGGTGAATTTTTAGGGAATAAGTTTCACCAAAACTTATATTTTTCTAAGTGTCAAAATCTATAGAAATTTTGACATGGTTTCCCCTAAAAATGGAGGTTTCCCATGTTTTCAAAACATGTCTTTATTTTCTTTTAAAATCATCACAACAATTATCAACTCATTTAACACTTACCGAGTGTCAACTTCAAGTAAATTACACTACATCATGAATTTGAAGTTTTGTAAAAACTTGTAGTACTTACCATGTTATTTAGTAGGTTTAGTTACCCTTAAAAATATGGTTATTTGTTTGTAAATCACATTCTTGCAAGATTTAGTCATTTACAACATGTAAGATGGTTTTTCTAAAAATATTTCTTTTGTATTTTTCTTGTTACAATCATGTTCCTAGTCTTGTTTAAACACTAAAAATATTATTAGTTTACTTAGAAACCATGACTTTGAAAATCTCATAAATAAACTTGGTTTCTTGAGAAAATTATTTTTGTAATCATCTATTTACAAGATTTGTATTTTGTTTAAATCAGCTTTTCATATGAAAACCAATTTCATCATTCAAGTTCATGAAGACATAAAGCATAAAGATCTTGGTCTTTCACAGGATCACCACTTTAACTTACTAGATCATGTGTTTAATCACAATCTAGTAGGTTTCTTATGATGTCTAACATCACTAACACAAATCATCATTCATCAAGAAGCAAATCATCATTATTTAGATGTATTCTTATTTATTTAAGCTTATGTTAAAGTATCATGATCATGTTCTTTTGTGTTCTTGTGATTAACAATATTCATCATCTTTTAACCATAAAAATATGAACTAATAAGAGATCATGGGGGCCTTACCACTAGCAACAAGGCTAGGGAAGAATACTAGAAGTTGAAGATGACAAGAGTGTTGGATAAAAGCAAACGAAGAACGTCCTTCAAGATCCACAAGCTCCACCCTTCGTTAATCACCTTCTAGCACCTTATGTTAAGCTTGGAATAGATGAACTTTATTGAAGAATGATGGTGGTGTAGGGTGTGGGGGTCGGCCGAGAATGGAGAGGGGAGGAAGAAGGTTGATGGTGTGAAGTGATGAATGAGAATGGTTATATTTATAATGGCATATCTCCTAGTGAATCTTACAAGATCATAGAATATCTATAGAGATCTTACAATATCAAAATGAATCCAAGCAAGATCACACAAGATCAAGGGTGGGTCCACCCATTTGTGACCGTGAACAATATGGGGGGGGGGGGGGAATGTGTAATTTTCAATCCTTAGTTACATAAATAAGTTAGTTTTCAAGTGTCTTGATTAGGGACTTGTTGTGTTATTATGTTATAAGAGGTGTTATGGTGTTCGGGGACCAAAACTAGCTCCGAAATATTAAAACAATGCTTCTAGTAATATTTTCATGTTTCGGGTAATGTCCGGTTGTTCGGTTAGATACCGGTTCGTTAAAGTGCTAAATTGCACCGTTCAGTGTCCTTTAAGTATCCTTTTGTGACCCTTTCAATTCCCAACACTTAGGAGGGTATTCTAGATAATAAAAATGAATTTTGCATAATATTTAAGTGTTACTAAGCTGATTATAGCTGATTTGTGTAGAATTCTGCATTTAAAGTAAGTTCCGGGTCCTTTTTAGTGTATATTCTAGCTTCTGGAACGTCTATATGTTAACCCTTGTATACATATTTGGGTTTTAATGTATTCTTGACGTTGGACCTACACCTAGGCCCCAATTCTATTGTCTGACTGCTTTCTGCAGAATTGTTGACACAATGTGCCTTACCGGTGAGTTTACTAGTATTTTTGACGCAACGCTATCATTAATGCATAAAGCAATATTTGTAGTATAAAAAGTGCATGAATTCACATGTATAGGATATAATTAGATAATGTTGACATTTAAGCACATAATTGCAGTCATTAAGTATTAATTAAATTGTACGGAAACTACCGGTTTTGTGCCAATTGTCACAGTCTCCCCCTGTTAAAAGAATTTCGTCCCGAAATTCAGACTGAACTAACTCTCGCAAGAGTTTTCTTGAACAGGTGGGGGTACTTTTCTTTAAACTGGTCTTCACGTTCCCACGTGTACTCGGGTCCGTGCTTAGAGTTCCAACGTACTTTGACAAGCTTGACACTACTCCTTCGAGTCTTTTTGACTTTCCAGTCTGTAACCTCAATGGGTTTTTCTGTAAATCGGAGTGTGTCGTCAATATGCACTTCATCCACAGGGGTGATTACTGTTTCTTGGGTTGGACTCTTCTTGAGGTTGGACACATGAAACGTATCATGTACTCCGTTAAGTTCTTCCGGTAATTCCAATTTGTAAGCTACGGAACCATTTTTTTCCAAAATCTTGAATGGTCCGATGTATCATGGATTCACCTTTCCACGTTTTCCGAATCTTGCCACGCCCTTCCAAGGTGAGACCTTCAACAACACTTTGTCTCCCACCTCGAATTCTAATCGTTTTCGTCTTCGATCAGCTTAGCTCTTTTGTCGATCTCGAGCCGCCTTAATGCGCTCTCGGATCTGTATAATCTTGTCGGCTATCTCTTGCACAAGTTCAGGACCAACCATACGTTTGTCTCCAGCGTCTGCCCAACATAATGGCGAGCGGCACTTGCGGCCACACAGAGCTTCGAACGGCTTGGCTTTTATGCTCGTATGATAACTGTTATTGTAGGAAAACTCAACTAAAGGTAGATGAGTATCCCAGCTGCCACCTAGGTCCATAACACATGCGCGAAGCATATCTTCCAGTGTTTGTATGGTCCGTTTGCTCTGGCCGTCTGTTTGCGGATGGAAGGCCGTGCTTAGATCTAGTTGAGATCCAAAGGCTTCCTGGAAGGATTGACAGATTCTTGAGACAAAACGTCCATCTCTATCTGAAATAATTGAGATAGGCACTCCATGACGTGCCATGATTTCTTTTAAGTACAACTCAGCAAGCTTTCCAGTGCTATCCTTCTCTCAGATCGTTAGGAAAAGCGTAGACTTTGTTAACCGATCGACTATCACCCATATCATATCGTGCCCTCTAGGGGTCCTGGGTAATTTCGTTATGAAGTCCATCGAGATTTGCTCCCACTTCCACATGGGTATCTTGGGTTGTTGTAGTAGACCGGACGGTTTTTTATATTCAGCCTTAACCTTAGCACATGTTAGGCATTTTCCAACATAGACAGCAACATCGCTTTTAAGTCTCGGCCACCAATAGTAATCCCTCAAGTCTTGATACATTTTGTCCGATCCTGGATGGATCGAGTATCTCGACTTATGAGCTTCATTAAGGATGACTTCTCGAATACCTCCATAGAGCAGAACCCAAATACGCCCCTTAAAGTACAAGGTTCCCTCTTTGTTTGGCACCATATTCTTCAGCATACCTCGGAGGGATTCAGTTCTACGATTCTCCATCTTAAGAGCTTCTTGTTGTGCGTCACGAATGCATGTAGTGAGGTTCGTTTGAATAGTCATTTCCAATGCTCGAACCCTTAGGGTCTTACCCCTTTCTTTTCGGCTTAACGCATCTGCTACAACGTTAGCCTTTCCAGGATGGTACTTAATCTCACAGTCATAATCGTTCAGCAGCTCGACCCAATGTCGTTGACGCATAATTAATTCCTTCTGATCAAATATGTGATGTAGGCTTTTGTGATCTGTGAAGATTGTACATCGAGTACCGTATAAATAGTTTCGCCAGATCTTCAAGGCGAATACCACTGAGTCTAGCTCCAGGTCGTGAGTGGTATAGTTCCTTTCATGCACCTTCAACTGTCTTGAAGCGTAAGCGATGACTTTTTGGCATTGCATGAGCACGCAACCCAACCCTTGACGCGAAGCGTCATAGTATACCAAGAAGTCTTCAGTGCTTTCGGGCAAGGATAGTATCAGTGCATCGCATAGCTAATTTTTGAGCAGTTGGAAGGCTTCTTCCTGCTTATCACCCCAGTCGTACTTCTTGTCTTTCTGTGTAAGGGTTGTCAGCGGTTGAGCTATCTTGGAGAAATTCTCGATAAATCATCGGTAATAGCCTGCTAAGCCCAAAAATTGTCGAACTTCAGTTGGGGTTTTGGGGGCTTCCCAATTCTTTATTGCTTCAATCTTGGATGGGTCTACATGAATGCCCTTCTTATTCACAACGTGACCAAGAAATTGTACTTCGCAAATCCAGAATTCGCACTTGGAGAATTTTGCATAAAGTTTCTCTTTCTTCAGTAGTTCCAAAATGGTTCTGAGGTGTTGCTCGTGTTCTTCTCTCGATCGCGAGTAAATCAGGATATCATCGATAAATACAATCACGAATTTATCGAGATATGGTTTGCATACGCTGTTCATCAGGTCCATAAATACCGCTGGTGCATTCGTCAATCCGAATGGCATCACAAGGAATTCCTAATGCCCATAACGTGTTCTGAATGCAGTCTTTGGTACGCTTTCCTCTTGGATTCTTAACTGATGGTATCCAGATCGAAGGTCGATCTTGGAATAGTAGCTCTATCCTTGCAATTGATCAAATAAGGCATCAATCCTCGATAGTGGGTACCGATTCTTGATTGTGAGCTTGTTCAGTTCTCTGTAATCGATACACATCCGCAGTGTTCCATCCTTCTTCTTCACGAACAATACTGGAGCTCCCCAAGGTGAGAAGCTTGGCCTTATGAATCCTTTATCCAACAACTCCTGGAGTTGTGTAGGTAATTCTTGCATTTTGGATGGTGCAAGCCGATAGGGTGCCTTGGCTACCGGAGCGGCTCCTGGAACCAAGTCTATATGGAATTCGACTTGTCGTTGCGGAGGTAGTCCTGGCAGATCTTCGGGAAAAACATCAGTGAATTCCTTCACCATAGGAATTTTTTCGAGTTTCGGCTCCTCAGCCTTCTTATCTACAACGTGCGCCAGGAAAGCAACACATCCTTTCCTTAAGCACTTCTGCTCCTTCATACAACTGATGATTCGTAGAGGCGCGTCTCGTTTTTCTCCATGCACGATCAGAGTTTCATCATTCGCTAGAGGGATGCGAATGATTTTCTCGTGACAAACAACTTCAGCTTTGTTCTTGGACAACTAGTCCATTCCTACCACTACATCGAAGCTACCCAATTGAATAGGTAAGAGGTCGATGCTAAATCTTTGCTCACCATGTTCTAATATGCAACCTCTAACGACTTCGCTCGATTCAACGAGTTTACCATTGGCTAGTTCTATGGAATAAGGAATATCTAATCTACTAGATTCTATTCCAAGCATACGTTTAAATTCCACAGACATGAAGCTATAATTGGCACTAGTGTCAAATAATATGGATGCAAAGTGATTGTTAACGAGAAACGTACCGGTGACCACATTAGGGTCCTCGCGTGCGTTCTTTGCTCCAATCACAAATGCCCAAGCCTGAGCATTGTTCCCCCTTGGGCAATCTTTTATGAAATGATCCTTGCTTGCACAACCAAAGCATCCTTGGTTCTGCCCAGCTCCATTGCCATTCCGGTTACCATTTCCATTTCCATTTCCACCATTGTTTCTATTACCAGCACCGTTTCGGTTTCCATTCCCGTTCCTTCCTTTTCCCCAACAATCCTCAGTATGGTGACCCAGTTTTCAACACTTGTCGCATTTTGGAATGCGACAAACTCCTTCGTGATGACGCTTGCACTGGTTGCAAGTGGGCAGAGTACCCATGTACCTTTTGGCAGGAGCGTCATTCATGGTTGCAAGAGTTTTCGCCTCTTGAGGCGGTTGGGGTCTCGTTTCTTATTGTTGGAACCCTTGTTGTTACGAGTCGCTTGATTCAGGTTCGCATGCTTCCTTTTCTTGTCACCAGACGACTCAACATGCGTCTCGGTCTTTTCGGTTGGGTTCAATGACAACTTCTTCATATGGACAGCATCTTCAGTAAGGCTGACTGCCAGAGTTACAGCGTCAGTGATCGTTTGAGGTTTGGCCGAAGTTACCATGCTGCGAAATTCTGAGGCCAATCCCCAAATGTAGCGCTCGATGCGCTTAAATTCGGCAGTCACCATGTAGGGGATCACTCTCGACAAATCGTAGAACCTTCGGGTATAACCAGTAATGTCAGCACCTTCCATGGTCAAGTGCCAGAACTCAGTCTCCAACCTCTGGAGTTCAGCACGAGAGCAATACTTCTCTCTCATACGTTCTTTTAATTCATCCCACGTCATACCGTATGCAGCATCATTACCCCGAGTCTGGACTTGCAAATTCCACCAAGTCAAATCTTCATCAACAAACAACCAAGTAGCAAAAGTGACTTGTCGATCCGCAGTACACTAGCTCATGCGGATAGTGGCATCAGTCTTCTCCGTCCAGCGTACAAATGCCACTGCACCTCCAGTACCATCGTAGTTTAGTGGCTTGCAGTCGAGAAACTGCTTGAAGGTGCAGCCTTGAGCCGCGTTTCCTCCAGATGAATCTCCATTCCCATTATGTCTAGCATTGCTTGGTCCTCCACTTTGTTCGGTGCGGTTCGCCTCGTATTGGGCAATAGCTGCGGAGATCCTTTCTTCCAATATGGCGTTCAGTTCTTCAGCAGTCCTCGGCAGAGGAGGAGGAGGGGGTTGGTCGGAATCTTGGTTGTTCACAGCTCTTCTAGGTGCCACGTTCTGTCGGAACATAACACAACAGGGTTAGACATTTGTTTGATATCGTCATACGAGACAGTAGTAGTATATATACACAGACATATACCCACATAAGTGACATCAAACAATCCGCCAAACATATAAATCAATTCATACAGCAACAAGCATGCATAAATAGATAAATACTAGTGTGTCATAAAATGTTCACTGATGTCCTTACACATATCAGGGCAACTTGTTACATCATTGTAAGCAAAATGCATAAGGGTTACATCTCCCCAAGGTACAAGTTTAATATATGTAAAGGACAAATATCTTACTCCACATAGGCGGTTCATGTCTTTATACCCTATATTATTACTCCAACATAGTATTTAATAGGCTGGGGGAGGGTGTTCACGTTTGACCATTTCTTGCATTTGAAGGAATATCTTATGATACGTGACAAGACTTGCTGTGTTTTCTGTGCACTGAATTCCATAATTATGTATGCATCCATAATTATGTAAGTCCTTGCACAGTCTGCACAGTTCGTTTCATCGTCGGATCACTTCCTTCAGATGGGCCACTGTTTTCAGGTAATGTCACGAGTACCTGAGTTATTCTATTTCTAGTATATGTAAATATCAGTTACCACACATAATCGCAAGTAATTCTTAATCAAAGACAAGTGCTACTCCAGTGCACCCTAAGTCTCGTAGCGTCTTTTCTTGAATCTTTGTAAACAGTTTCAGGTAGTGGATGTCACGGAAAGTTTTATGCAATGAAAACATTTTGAAAAATTGTTTTCGTGAAAGGATCCTAGAGATTGTAGTCTAGACTCGAGAAGGAATCCTGGTTCACTACAATCGCAGCTCTGATACCAATCTGTCACACCCCTTTCTAAGGCGGAAGCACGAGGTGTGATCATGAAAGGTACTCATTGCATACGAATGGTAAACATACTACATGCTCGTAAAAATAACTTCAAATGCCAATACATTACATAACTGAAAACAAAGATTAAGTGTTTACATCACAAGACAACATTTTGTTTGATAAGTTTACAACTTTATTCAAAGATCAACATGAACAACATCCAAGAGCAAGAGTATGACCGCGCGCACATCCACTTTAGTTACCTGAAATACATGTGAGTTTTTGGAAAATCGTCAACATAATGTTGGTGTGAATTCATGCAGTTTTTTTATTGAACATTTGTATACTTTGTATGAAAAGATGGTATGTATCTTGTATAAATCAAGTATTTCTGTAAATATCGAGATTGTTAATGGGTTGCAAGGCCATTAACATGTGACACGAAATAGGAAGCATCCAAACCATAGGCATTTTTCTAGTTGTCGATTCACGACTGAGACACAAAAGCACTACTTGGTACTAGTTATCACCAAGAGTGTGGCTGCCCGAAAACCCTTTAGATCTAACCATTTGTTCTGCGGTCTTAGTATGTACACGATTAATGGTGCTTCTGGTACCCTATTCGCGACACGATTTCAAGTATCATTCCTTAGTTCTTGTATCCATCATACCATAACACATGTATTTTCCCCAAGTTTAAAAAGTATGTAAAAGATTAAAAGTGGGGACATAAACTCACTTTTTTTGTATTCATTTAGTAACATGTACTTCACCCCCGAAGTTATAAAACTGAAAACAGTTAAAAGAAAAGGGGGAGCATGAATTCACAACTTTGCATTTCTTGCGCTGTAAACTTCACCGGGTTTGCTTATATAGCGTCGTGACATATACGTGTTTTATTAACGTTAGTCACTAGACTTGTATCGCACAAGTACAAGTCACCATCTTTTATGTATGTATTCTTTGTGCGTTATAAATAATTTATATTTTTAACTATGTACCTTACTTATATTATTTTCTCAAAAATTAATATAAGTATCTTGAATTTTTCACCCGAGTTATGTATTTTTGTCCAAAACTTCATTTTAGTTTGTAACTTGTCCAAGTTACATAATCTATCAAGTAATATATTTTTATAAATATATTTTCTTGTATTTGTCTAAGCATGTTGTATGTGTATTTTGTATTTTCACTTCTCAGGAGTATTTAGTGTATTTTCAAGTCCTAATGCACTATTCATGTATAATACATACTACATACACTTAGCACAAAATTTGGTAATCAATAAATATATATATTTTCCTCAAAAATATACATACTTAATATCAATTTTTATCTTGAAGAAATCATCATTTCTTAACTTGAAGTTTACATAATAATTAGGGAAACCTTGGTAAATATTTTTAGGTGAATTTTTAGGGAATAAGTTTCACCAAAACTTATATTTTTCTAAGTGTCAAAATTTATAGAAATTTTGACATGGTTTCCCCTAAAAATGGAGGTTTCCCATGTTTTCAAAACATGTGTTTATTTTCTTTTAAAATCATCACAACAATCATCAACTCATTTAACACTTACCGAGTGTCAAAATCAAGTAAATTACACTACATCATGAATTTGAAGTTTTGTAAAAACTTGTAATACTTACCATGTTATTTAGTAGGTTTAGTTACCCTTAAAACATGGTTATTTGTTTGTAAATCACATTCTTGCAAGATTTAGTCATTTACAACTTGTAAGATGGTTTTTCTAAAAATATTTCTTTTGTATTTTTCTTGTTACAATCATGTTCCTAGTCTTGTTTAAACACTAAAAATATTATTAGTTTACTTAGAAACCATGACTTTGTAAATCTCATAAATAAACTTGGTTTCTTGAGAAAATTATTTTTGTAATCATCTATTTACAAGATTTGTATTTTGTTTAAATCACCTTTTCATATGAAAACCAATTTCATCATTCAAGTTCATGAAGACATAAAGCATGAAGATCTTGGTCTTTCACAAGATCACCACTTTAACTTACTAGATCATGTGTTTAATCATAATCTAGTAGGTTTCTTATGATGTCTAACATCACTAACACAAATCATCATTCATCAAGAAGCAAATCATCATTATTTATATGTATTCTTATGTATTTAAGCTTATGTTAAAGTATCATGATCATGTTCTTTTGTGTTCTTGTGATTAACAATATTCATCATCTTTTAACCATAAAAATATGAACTAATAAGAGATCATGAGGGCCTTACCACTAGCAACAAGTCTAGGGAAGAATACTAGAAGTTGAAGATGACAAGAGTGTTGGATAAAAGCAAACGAAGAAGGTCCTTCAAGATCCACAAGATCCACCCTTCGTTAATCACCTTCTAGCACCTTATGTTAAGCTTGGAATGGATGAACTTGATTGAAGAATGATGGTGGTGTAGGGTGTGGGGGTCGGCCGAGAATGGAGAGGGGAGGAAGAAGGTTGATGGTGTGAAGTGATGAATGAGAATAGTTATATTTATAATGGCATATCTCCTAGTGAATCTTACAAGATCATAGAATATCTATAGAGATCTTACAATATCAAAATGAATCCAAGCAAGATCAGACAAGATCAAGGGTGGGTCCACCCCTTTGTGACCATGAACAATATAGGGGGGTAATGTGTAAATTTCAATCCTTTGTTACATAAATAAGTTAGTTTTCAAGTGTCTTGATTAGGGACTTGTTGTGTTATTATGCTATAAGAGGTGTTATGGTGTTCGGGGACCATAACTAGCTCCGAAATATTAAAACAATGCTTCTAGTAATATTTTGATGTTTCGGGTATTGTCCGGTTGTTCGGTTAGATACCTGTTCGTTAAAGTGCTAAATTGCACCGTTTAGTCTCCTTTAAGTATCCTTTTGTGACCTTTTCAATTCCCGACACTTAGGAGGGTATTCTGGATAATAAAACATGAATTCTGCATAATATTTATGTGTTAAAAAGCTGATTATAGCTGATTTGTGCAGAATTCTGCATTTAAAGTAAGTTTCGGGTGCTTTTTAGTGCATATTCTAGCTTCCGGAACGTCTATATGTTAACCCTTGTATACATATTTGGGTTTTAATGTATTCTTGACGTTGGACCTACACCTAGGCCCCAATTCTATTGTCTGACTGCTTTCTGCAGAATTGTTGACACAATGTGCCTTACCGGTGAGTTTACTAGTATTTCTAACGCAACGCCATCATTAATGCATAAAGCAATATTTGTAGTATAAAACGTGCATGAATTCACATGTATAGCATATAATTAGATAATGTTGACATTTAAGCACATAATTGCAGTCATTAAGTATTAATTAAATTGTACGAAAATTACCGGTTTTGTGCCAGTTGTCACAGAATGGTTCCCACCTGACTTGAAGTCTGTTAGGTTTGTATCATCCTGCACATTTTAGTCTGATTTTGAGCCTACCGATACATCGTTAGTAGAGATACTTATCATTTCTCAATTGTTTTGTTTTGTTTTACATTTGAACATGTTGAACGACCGCATAAGTGAATATCATCATCTTTCTTTTTCCAAGAAACTCATTTTTGGTTTTCCAATTTTTTTTTAATTTTTTAATTTCTCAAACTTAAAGACAGAAAGTAAAGACATCTTTTTGGATTTTTGACATTTTTCAATGTTTTTGTATTTTCTTGAATTTACTCCCCCTAAAATGCTAAAAGGTTACCAAAAACGAAAATCTTTTTGAATTTTTAGAGTTTTTAAGGAAAATATTTACAAAAACGATTAGCCAAAGAAGTTTTACTCGAGTATCATCTTAATGCCATTGACCAAAAGTAGATAATCAAAACGTGATTTGTCAAAAGCTTTTGTGAACACGTCGGCACGTTGGTGATCGGTGTGAACTTTAACAACATCGATTAATCTTTTGTCAAAACAATCACGTATGAAGTGATATTTAATTTCGATGTGTTTGGTCTTGGAATGCTGCACAGGATTTCTAGTGATCTGTAAGGCAGCATTGTTATCATCAAAAATAGGAGTAGATAGGAATCCAAAACTGTAGTCTTGCATTTGTTGTTGTATCCACAAGACTTGGGAGCAACAACTAGAGGCAGCAATGTATTCTGCTTCACAAGTTGATGTAGCAACACACGTTTGCTTCTTGCACTGCCACGTGACCAGGCGATTTCCTAAGAATTGGCATCCAGCTGTTGTTGATTTGCCATCAATTTTGCAACCACCAAAATCAGAATCACTGTATGCAATCAAGTCGAAGCTATCATCCCTAGGGTACCAAAGACCGGTGTCCGGGCATCCCTTCAAATAGCGAAAAATCCTTTTAACAGCAGACAGATGTGAGGCCTTCGGGTTGGCTTGATATCTTGCAAGCAGGCATGTCGGGTACATGATGTCAAGCCTTGAGGCTGTAAGATACATGAGAGATCCGATCATAGCGCGATAGTATGAGGAGTTAATGCTTTCACCCTTCAGATCCGGAGTAATGTCGTGATTCAGCGGAAGTGGGGTACCAATGGGCGTTGCATCAGACATCTGGAATCGGCTCAAGATGTCACCAACATATTTAGTCTGATGGATGAATATCCCAGACTCGGTTTGTTGAACTTGAAGGCCCAAAAAGAAATTCATTTCCCCCATTGCACTCATCTCGAACTTTTCTTGCATCACACGCTCGAATTGCCTGCACAAAGTATCATTAGTTGAACCAAAAATTATATCATCAACGTATACCTGCACCAACAGAAGATCTCCATCTTGTTCCTTGATAAAGAGAGTGCAATCAATAAGACCTCGTCGATGTCCATTCTCTAGAAGATAGTTGGATAAGATTGCATACCAAGCCCTAGGTGCTTGATGTAAACCATGAAGAGCTTTGTTGAGCAACCAAACCCGATCAGGATGAATAGGATCTTCAAAACCTGGAGGTTGTTCGACGTGCACCTCTTCTTGAACCACACCGTGAAGGAAAGCACTTTTGACGTCCATGTGGTAGACTTTGAATCCTTTGAATGAAGCATAAGCTAGAAAGATCCGAATAGCTTCCAGACGTGCAACAGGTGCATAAACTTCATTGTAGTCGATACCTTCGATCTGGCGAAATCCCTGAACAACCAATCTCGCCTTGTTTCGAAAGACTACTCCACGATCGTCCTTGTTGCATTTGTAAACCCAGCGTGTGCCAATTTTCTTGTAGTTCTCCGGCCTTTCAACAAGCTTCCAAACACCAAGCTTTTGAAATTGCTGCAGTTCATCCGGCATGGCTTCAACCCAAGAATTATCCTTTAAGGCGTCCTTCCAAGATTTCGGTTCTTCTTATGAAACGTAACACGCGAAGGACCAATCATTTTGAAGACCGGATTCTCTGATGGCTGAATACAAACCAACATTTTGGTTGTTTCTCAGCTGATTACGCGTCTGCACACCACGTTGGACATCTCCAATAATATTCTATTGCGGATGGGTATCGTGAATCCTCATTTCAGGATTTTCAGGAACACGAGTATTAATACCCAAATTGTTAATATTAAGATCAACAACCAACTCCACACCGGGAATAGGGGTAGAAGTGGATGCATTCCCTTCAGCAGTATCAACATTCTGCACATGAGGAGTTTCTATAGAAGCACCTTGAACAAGAGCAACAGGAGCTAAAGTGCCTTCATTCGCATCATGATATTCATCATCTTCCGATGACTCATTGTAATTAGTAGCATCTTCAAATACCTCATTTTGAACCGTATTGTTAACCGAATTAGAACCTTGGGGGTTAACAATAACAGGTCTCACCAATGGCGAGCCAGCAACGTTGTCACTATCAAATAACATTCTAGCAGCTGCAGATTCTTCGTCAAAGGTTGGCAAATTAAAGGAGTCGAATAGCCCATCATAATAGAACATCTAAGGATCACCCGGAGCTCTAACAGAACTTGTATACCTTTGAACCCTTACTTTACTCCATAGCTCAATCTTTTTGGTTGCCAGATTCCATACACGAAAATTCGAAGTAGCATATCCAAGGAAGAAACCGTCGATAGCTTTCGTGCCAAACTTTCCATCCGGCTCAATCATAGTACATGGACCGCCAAAAGGTTCTAGGTAAGAAAGATCCGGTTTCCTTTTCTGTAGAAGTTCGAAACAAGTTTTACCATGCCTCTTAACTGTAAGAACTCTGTTTAACGTGTAGCAAGCAGTTGACACAACCTCCCCCCAGAACTGAACAGGAAGCTCCGACTCTACCAACATAGTTCGTGCAGTTTCAATTATCGTCCAATTCTTCCTCTCCGCGACACCGTTTTGTTGTGGAGTATAGCGAGAACTGTATTCATAAAGAATGCCCTTTGAAGTACAGAACTCATCCATCACATGGTATTTGAACTCAGTTCCATTGTCTCTTCTGATCCTCTTCACTTTCAACGTGTATAAATTTTCCAGCATAGTGAGAAGATCCTTGAGGATTCCAGAAGTTTCACTCTTGTGTGCCATAAAAGCTACCAAAGAAAATCTAGAGTAGTCATCAGTAACTACCAGACAATAAGCATCGCCAAAGGTTGTCTTGTGTTTCATAGGTCCAAAGAGGTCCATATGAAGACGTTCGAGAGGCATGCTAACAGTGTTGATTTTCTTCAGCGGGTTAGACTTCTTCGTTTGCTTCCCTTTCTGGCACGAAACACAGATATCTTGTAGATGAAAACTTCTCATGGGCACACCATTCACAAGATTGTTTTTCACCAAATGGTTCATTTTTCTTAAGTGAATGTGCCCCATTCTTCTGTGCCAAGATATAGACTCCTTCTCTGTGGCTTTTGAGACAAAACATGTGACTTGCGTAGATGTCGTAATCGCTTGGCTCATATCAAGTATATAAGGATCATTAACTCTTGGAGCCGATAAGAGAATCCATTCTTTTGGAATTTTGAAACCAGGTTTCAGCACATAGCAACCGGCATCATCAAAATGCACGGTGAACTTCTTATCGCAGATTTGCGAAACAATCAGAAGATTATGATTTTGAGACAAAACATGTGACTTGCGTAGATGTCGTAATCGCTTGGCTCATATCAAGTATATAAAGATCATTAACTCTTGGAGCCGATAAGAGAATCCATTCTTTTGGAATTTTGAAACCAGGTTTCAGCACATAGCAACCGGCATCATCAAAATGCACGGTGAACTTCTTATCGCAGATTTGCGAAACACTCAGGAGATTATGATCAATTTGATGAACATAATTGATCTTATCGAAACATTAAACACCATTGGAGAGCATTCCCTCTCCAGTGATGTATCCGCCTTTGTCTCCAGCAAACGCGACATAGCCTCCTCTAATATTTTTCACATCATACAGAAGCCGTAAGTCGCCTGTCATGTGCCTAGATGCTCCACTGTCAACAATCCTATGACTACTAACAGTTCCTCCTGGAACATCCTGCATATATCATCCAACGATCAGTTGAGGATGGGGACCCAAGCCTTAGTGGTCTTAGGTCATCCCTGAGCATCACGAAAAGTGATCTCGATTTCCTGATGATTTTGTAACACAACACCTCCCCCTGAACTTTCACCCGTCTTAGGTCTCCAAGATTGATTTTGTTTACCAGATTGATTCTTATGAAAAGATTTTAAAACTTCTGGTTTTAACGATTTTGATGAACTTGGTTCCCTATTAACAGATTTGACTTCAGATTTTAAAGCCTTTTCAACTACTTTCACATTTTGACGTCGTTGTTTCGTTTCTTGTTCTTTAACAGTTCTTTTATCATGTTTTGATGAAACGGGACGACGTTGAGGGTGAACCTTTTCAGGTGGTGCTTTCTCAACAAATTTATCCTTGGGAGTGTTTGTACAATTTTTGATGATATGTCCAAACTCCCCACACTTAAAACATGTTCTCCTTTCAACAAACTTAGGAGAATCCGATCGACGAACACATGTCGAACCCGTAGAACCTGAGGTACTTGATTTTTCATCACACCCGTTTGTATGTTGAGTGTAATTGTTTTGACTGTTACGTTTTAAAATTTTGACTTGTTGGACAAAATCGGTGTTTGATTTGTTTTCAAAAGTCTCAATTTTATCAGTACCCTTCGATGCTACAAATTTGACTTTACTGTTTTTCTTCTGGTAACGAGCTCCTTTTGTTTCAAATTTTGATTGAGAAACGTTAGGCTTTTGAGCTCGCCTTTCTGGTTGTTTACCTTTAAAAGCAATAGGTTGTTGCTTTGTCGGTGGTTTTTTATTTCCAAATTGTTTTCTGATTTCAGCTTTTTGAATTGGGTCACATTGAGTTGCCACAACTCCTGGGATCGTCTTTCCCAAAAATTTGCTTGTGTTATCTTCAAAAACTTTATCAATCTAAGATGGATTGACATTTTTGATTGGAAAATCATTATCTGGATATATTTTAACATCCCAGACCAAAGTATACAACACGTTATTGCTCTTAACAGCAGACACACATTCCTTGTCATCCTTGACATCTTTGACATGATCTATCACTTGTTTGACAACTGGTTGAACAACATGAGTAGGAGGATCATAAAGAATGTAATTCTCAATTGGAATTTCTACTCCTTTCATTTTATCAAGTGATTTATCCTAATCACTTACATCTGATTCATCATCAGACGACTCATAGTCCTCAATAATTGGAGCACTTTGATGCGTCGATGTTAAAGTTTCAGTTTCATCAGACGAGGTGCTCAAGGAACTGTCTGATTTGAACCCTAAGCTAGTAGTAACTTCCTCATAATCAAGAGGCACACTGGGTTCAAAACGTGGCATTTCTTCTTCATCGGGCATATGAGTATAGTTGTGTCTCAAAGGGGGCGGACACTTCTTATACCCAACGCCTTTCTTGTTTCCTTTCAGCTGTTGAGCGTCAATGATGTGATCGAGCGCATATCGGGAGTTAGAATAACTCTCCAATTTGAGCTTGATTGCATCATGCTCGCATTTGGCAATGGCTAGCTCCTTTTTGGTTTCCTCGATGATGTTAATGTAATTGTTAATACCAATTTGTTTATTGAAAACAGTTTTGGTCAATTCGGAAACACTTTTCTTTAAAGTCTCAATTACAGACTTAAAATCCTTTTCGTTTCTAGCTAAAGCCATATTTGCCTCTTTGAACTTAGACATCTCAATAACCAAACTTTGATTATGACTATGAACCTTTTCAGATTCAAGCTTCAAATCTGCACAAGCATTACAAACACTAGGAGCAGGAGTTTCAGATTTCTCCTGACACGTAGAGGCTGAGACATTTGCCATGAAGGCAGTTTGATAAGAAAAAGATCCGTCTTCAGAGAAGAACTTCTCCATTTCTTTTGATGCTACACCAGCCTTCTTGATCAGAATAGACTTCTGACACTTCAACTCCTCTTCTTTATTCAATAAATCATCAACATTAGAACTAACTTCTTCTTTCACATCAAATTCCGAATTATAACCACCCGAATTAGAACTTTCTTCATCAGAACTCCCGGTATAACCCGAACTATCATCACTTTCAGAGAATTCTTCCCTGTGAACGTGCTTGATTTGATTGATGATCTTTGCATAACACGCTGTTCCTCCTCCTTCTTGATCACCATCCCCAAATTCTACAGACCGATTACACCCTTCATCAGCTTGGATAACTAATGCTGTGGTAGTGTTTGAAGGTCTACACTGGTTCTGGTTTTTGTTCACCTCTACCATCCTTCTTTCATGATTGTCTTGATTGGCATTGGAAGTACTCGTCTGATTTCTGAATGGGTTCTGATTGCCTTGTCTGCTCGGTCGGGTACACTCACGTTTGAAGTGACCCTTTTCACTGCAATTGAAACATGTAACCGCATCCTTATCAAATTCGTACTTCGTATCCTTCTTGCTTTCCAAGGATGTTCTTCCTGTTCGACTCATGAAATCCTTTGCCCTTCTAACAACACTTGCAAACGCCCACTTGATATCCATTAACTCCATTTCATCACGGTCGATTTGTTGACAATCTTCATTGGTCATATTGATGTTTCCAATTTGACCTGCGACCAATCCGCAGTAGGCACTGACCATTGTGTTAATGAGTTCCATATGCTCCTTTGCTACTTCAATGCTAACTTTCGAGAGGTTTGAAGTATCAACTCTGACTGTGTTGGGGTTTTGGGGTGGAGGGTTATTAGTGTAACATGCTTGCTGTTGCTGTTGTTGTTGTGGTTGGGCTTGTGGTTGAGATTGTGGAAGATAAGCACTTGGATCGAACTGAGGTTGAGTAGTGAAAACTTGAGGTGAAGGTTGGGGTTTTGGTAGCCATGCACTCGAATCTAGTTGAGGTTTAGAAAAAGCATGAGCTTAGCAATCATATGCGCTGGCGGATGATAAGCACTCGGATTGAAAACCTGAGGTGGAGCTGATTATGGAAACGGAAACGAGCTTGTATTTGACATAAACGCCATTTGTAGCTTCGGTTGCTGAACGGAACTAGAACTAGCTGCAGAATTGAAACCACTCAGATACATTTCTGTGTTTTGAGGAACTGCAATCCTTTTAGCTTTCCGAATTTCCTCTTCGTTCTTATGCTCCAACTTTTGAACGAACTCGTAGATACTAACTGCATTCAAGACGCTCGTATGCTTTAAAAGTTCAATTAAAATACTCCATTTCGGAGGTAGAGCATCAACAAACCGTGCAACCATTTCCTGTTGAGTTGCAAGAACGGTATAAGAATACATTTCACTAATCAAATGATAAAAACGAGTAGTCATATCATTTAGGGTTTCATTCTCCAAGAATTGAAATGATTCAAGCTCTTTCTTCAACAAATCATGGCGTGTCTTTCTAGTAGCCGCATTTCCTTATCCTCTAGCTACCAAGGCATCCCATAAGGCTTTTGTGCTAGTACAGTAAACAAATTGATGATAGATTTCTTTGTGTTGTGCTTGTGTAAGAATGGCAAACGCCTTCTTCTCCAGATCATATGCCTTTTTGTCATCTTCTAGCATATTTGCAAAAGTCTCCGCACTTGATCCTGCTTCTTCGAGGGCAGTATAGTATGGAGAAGTGAAACACGCCCATAATTCGGTATTTTGCCCTAGAACGTATGTATGGAAACGACCCTTCCATGATGGATAGTCGTTCATGTGATTCAACTTTGGCGGGCGATTGTTGCTGCCCGTTTCACTCTCGCTAAGCAAAAGATTTTTAATGCTTTGATTCTGATTCAACACCAAAGCCAATTGACTTGCAGTTATAGATTGCGGTGGCATAACGTTCCTTAACCATGCGGCTGCCGAGGTTTGATCTTGACCTGGTCTTGGGTCCGTGCTCCAATCCCATCGACTTGTACTACTCATATTTGATATATGAAATAAAATACCTGATCAAATACTTGAAAACACAATGTTAAATCAATATTGCAAAGCCTCTGTTGAAAATATGACAAGTATCTCGACGAAACTCTTTCCACGAAACTCAGAAGTTTCGTCGAAGTGCCTTTGACGAAACTCTAGGGGTTTCGTCGAAGATCCTTATGGCGAAACTATAGGGGTTTCGTCGCTTTTGAACTTTCGTCGTGATAAGGTTTACAGACAGTTGGTGAAAGTTGGTGAGATTTTTCAAATCAAATCTTATTTTTTGACTAACACACAAACACCCGATTCAACTCACAACATACCTATGTTACCAACCAAGGTATGGTGACCATATTTTAATCCTTTTTCAATTTCTTTTTAATTTTAAATTCAAGAAATATTCACGAACACTTTGAAGTTTATGATGAACAACTTGAAGATATGAAGAACAATCCCAGATTTTATGAACTTTCCGGTCACTGAAGAAATTTCTGAAACACGAAATTGCTTAAAACTTTCACTAAAAACCCGGTTTATCACGTGAACAATCAAACTAACAAGGTTTTTGATAAAAGTTTTTAGCAAACAACAAGATCAACAGATTTTATGAAAACTTTTCCAGAAAATATTAGTTTTTCAAGAACACAATTTTCAGAAAAACATAAACAACCAGTTTCAACACTTGATAAAAATCCGAACTATGTTTGATTTTAAACAAAGATAAGAGCCAATGCTCTGATACCACTTGTAGGTCCCGATTTCTGAGGATCGACAACGAAACCAAATCACTTGTTTATCACAAACACATTTACTAGTGCGGAATCCGCGTGACTATGCCAAACCAAACACAAATTATAAGAACACAAGGTAACCAATGAATCACAGTCAATTGATTAGATGAGAACACGGTTCAAACAGATACACACATTGTTTGACACTAAAACTCTCAGGGTATGCTCTCATGGTTTCTGTGAAACCATGTTGTGGTTTATATAGCAGCCCAGGCCCACAAGTTGACAAAACATCAACTGGGCTTGACGAAACCTCATTTGGGCCTGACGAAACATCCTGGATGACGAAACTCTAGGAGTTTCATCACCCATCTCGGCGAAACATGGGCTTTGTGACCAAAGGGACTTTCGTCATGCATATACTCGACGAAACCTGGAGTTTCGTCGAAGGCTGCAATTGTTGATGTGTTATGCTGAAAACTGTGACAGTTTGCAGTAGACACCATAAACACACAAACAAACATAAATACCCAAATATGCAACATGCATAGTCATTTAACATTACAAAACAAAAGAGACAACTTGTCGGACACAAGTAGGATAGGAGGATATCCGACTTGGTCGACGGCGAATATAGACTGGATAATATAAAATACCGTACAAATACATCGATAATAAAGACAAGTTACAGACACCAAAATATGCATCAACAACCCTTTTAACAATAATTAGCTAGCTAACATAGTCAAATTAATATAACCCAAAAGTTTAGATACGTGACCCATATCCGGTGACCCGTGACCCGCATACGAACCGATTAATCCAACATACAATATGTTGCTTTTGTAGGAGAAAGTAACAATCTGTGACGAATAATAATTATAATCATACAATTAAGTAATTAAATTCGATAGCAAATAAATTGGATGAATTGGCAGGTGACAACTCCACTTTTACTTATTAAATCAAATACAATAAAAATCTATATCACAGTCCAAACATTTCGCATATGATCGAATCCGTCAATTTGGTTATATGCGCTCGCCTATCAAAAGAAAACACACAAAAATGAAGAAGCAAAAGTGTACTAACAACAGAAGAAACTAAACATATGGTGTGATTTGTTGACGAAAGAACTGAAATAGAGTAGTAAACACTGTGATCGCAGCAAGTAGAGCAATTGCCTTCCATGGAGTATCAATATATGTTCCCTTAAACACCCCAAAATTGCTGAGCCAACTGTCACAATACTCAACTATATTCTTCCAAGGTTCCATGTAGTAAAAATCTTGCAAGTTGACATTTTTGCATATACTGCTTATCATTTCTAAGGCCTTTTCATTTGAACCTAAGTGGCTGACAATGACACCCGATTTTCCCAACTTGGCAATGTCTGCTGGCAGGGCCGGCCCTGGGGGTGGGGGAGAGGACCACCGGTCAGGGCCCGATATTTCGGAGGCCACGCTATTTTTATTAAAAACCCGATATGTGTACGTAAATTTTGTTTTAATAGGGTTTATCTATACAAACACCAACATAGGCCCACTTACAAAACTATTCTTATGCTTTAGGTTAGTTATTAGCCCATTGGCATTAGGTTTATACCTTTATTGAGCCCAATACCCAATTTCGTTAAGGCCTAAGGGCACGTTTTTTTGAAGCTCGAACAGGGTACACGAATTCTCAGGGCCGGCCTGTCTACTGGAGTAGCAACTAGCATATGCATGGCCATGGCATATGATGTAACACAATTATCAACCGGATGTTGGTTTAATTGGTTTTTAGTTATAAGTCTTTGGTTTAGTTTGCATGGAATAAGCTGGGACTCAAAGTTCACGTGAATGTTGCATGAGTGGACCTGAAGCCAAAAGCATTTATTTGATATTTTGGTTTATGGTATCTTTAATAGTTGGTAAGTCAGAATTGGCATATTCTAATTTGACCGAATCTTATGGAGGTGAACGTTGAAGAGTGGGTCATTAGTTGTACCGGTTCTCTAGGAGTACTAGTATTTTCATTGGCTGGAATTGTTCCACATTTTGTTTTGTACTGGCTATAAATAGCCCCATCTTTATTCAATAAAAGTAGTAGTAGTTGTTTCTTTTCTTTACTGCAAGTTTCGTACACTTCTTGAGAATTGTTCATTTTTCATATTCATTTGTGAGTTTTGAGTGAGAGTGATAAAGGCTTGATATCCAACACTTGGTATCAGAGCACATAGGGCTCGATCCTTGGAAGATAGCAGCAGTATGATAAGCGAGTTTATGTGAAGATCTCGCGAGAAAGAAACTAGAAAGAAGGCTGATATAGTTCAGCGAAGAAAGCAGAGAAAGAAGAAAGAAAGAAAGAAAGAAAGAAGCTGATTTAGATCAGCAAAGAAAGAAGAAAGAAAGTTGCAGCCTGCGAGAGAAAGAAGAAAGAAGAAAGAGAGGTGCCGTGAGAAAGAGAAAGAAGAAAGTTCGGTGCCGTGAGAAAGAAAAAAAAAACGCAGGTGCAACTCAGGAAGAAAGAGACCGAGAAAGAAGAAATCGACAAAGAAAGAAAGAAAGAAAGGTCAGTCGATTCGAAGAAGAAAGAAAGAAAGTGAAGAATGGCGATGGTACAAGCAAAAAAGGATGAAGGTTCGTTGTCGTTTCAAGTCCCGACTCTGACCCCTACGAACTATCCGACATGGGCAGTAAAAGTCAAGGCGATCATGGATGCTCACGGCTTATGGGAGACTGTCGAAACATGGAATTTAGGAGAAGAACCAGATCAGAAAAAGTCGAAACAAGCGCTTGCGTTCTTGTTTCAAGCTATACCCGAGGAGATGGTGTTGCAAATGTCGAGTTACACGGACCCGAACAAAGTATGGGATGGCTTAAAAACACGATACTTGGGTGTAGATCGAGTTAGGGCGGCTCGAATTGCAACGATGAGAAGAGAGCTTGAAGGTTTGCGGTTGAAGGAAGGAGAACTCGTTGATGATGGTGCTTCTAAGGTGAGTGGATTGGTTTCAAAGTTGAGGGGTCTCGGGCACGAAATTGAAGAAGAAGAAATGGTGAGAAGGTTACTTGATGCAATGCCAAACTCCTATCTTCAAGTTGTAACTTCGATTGAGCAATGTTTCGATTTGGATTCAATGCTCTTTGATGAAGTGGTAGGAAGGCTAAAGTCGTATGAAGAAAGAAGAAAGAGCCGTGGTGAAAAGGAAGAAGAGCAAAGCCAACTTTTGATGGCCGAACAAAAGTATGGTGAAAGTAGCGGAAGAGGAAGAGGTCGCGGAAGAGGCTACGGTAGAGGTGAGAGAGGTCGAGGAAGAGGTACGGGTCGAGGTGGTGATAAAAGCAGGTTTCGGTGTTTCAATTGTGGAGCATTTGGGCATTTTGGTTACGAGTGCACTAAATGGAAGGATGAAGAGAAAGAAGCAAATTTGATGGAGGAGGAAGAACCGACATTGTTATGAGAGATATGGAGAAACCAATTAAGGAGGTGATTGTTGGTTTAATTGGTTTTTAGTTATAAGTCTTTGGTTTAGTTTGCATGGAATAAGCTGGGACTCAAAGTTCACGTGAATGTTGCATGAGTGGACCTGAAGCCAAAAGCATTTATTTGATATTTTGTTTTATGGTATCTTTAATAGTTGGTGAGTCAGAATTGGCATATTCTAATTTGACCGAATCTTATGGAGGTGAACGTTGAAGAGTGGGTCATTAGTTGTACCGGTTCTCTAGGAGTACTAGTATTTTCATTGACTGGAATTGTTCCACATTTTGTTTTGTACTGGCTATAAATAGCCCCATCTTTATTCAATAAAAGTAGTAGTAGTTGTTTCTTTTCTTTACTGCAAGTTTCGTACACTTCTTGAGAATTGTTCATTTTTCATTTTCATTTGTGAGTTTTGAGTGAGAGTGATAAAGGCTTGATATCCAACACCGGAGAGTACTGCTTGTACGCAATGAGATTCCTTAACACAACCTCAAAGAAATTGTCAACACGCACTACTGGCATTCTGAGAGTAGGTTTAGGCCAGAACATGAACATGGGCTTCTTGAACTCCATTGCCATTGGCCAAGTCAAGCTTTTATTCGGCTTGATCTTCACCCCAACTTTGTCCTGATCTACAGCCGAGAGGGCTGCTGGAATTGCTGATATTTTTAGATCAAAATTTATAGGTTTGTATATTTTGTGTAGAAGGCCAAGAATATGATGAGTCAGTGTGTCTATGGGAATATTGTCAACACATAATGGCTCATTAAAAGGGTTGACAGGATCTAGTAAAACCTTAAGCATAGTAGTAAGATCGGATCCAGGTCGAAATCTTTGGACAATGAGGTCATAAAGGTTTTGAAGAACAAAATATGGGATCTGATTTTCTAGCAACACTAATTCCAGAGAAATATTCCTACTGCGCAACCGGTTGTCTGAAAAATAATTGCCAGTTGAAGAGAGGTTATCAATGAACCGGAGTATAAAACAAGCATCCATAACCATCATTTGAACAAGTTTATCATTAGTATACGCCTTCATCCCAAAATAATATCTCCTAATGTCTTTTATTGAACCTCTCACCCTTTGAACAAAGTTGTCCAGTGTTTCCTCTAGGGAACCTGCAGCTACCTTAAGCAATAGCTCATTCAGATATGCGGGTTTCTGGCTTTCTACTGATTTCAGATTCGTACGCCCTTTGTGCAAAGGTCCAATAGAGACCATACGAGGGGTGAACGAGCTAGGGTTGACTTTTCTGAGGATAACAGGAACCGTGTAAATTGGTGAAAATTTAAAGCTACCATTTAAGTTATGGACAGGATCAAGAGATATTGGGTGCTGGATCCATCCGCAAGATTTTATGTGAAAAAATAAAAATCTGTAGGAGATTTAAGCAAGTAGAGCTATTACCTTCCATGGAGTACTGTAATATATTCGCTTATATATCATTTCTTGTAAAAGAAATGTAGCAAGTTGACATAAAACTGTAAATATGTTGCTTATCATTTCTTGTAGCCTTATTGTTTGACCATAAGTGGTTGACAATGACACCTAGTTTTCCCAACTTGGTAATGCCAGCTGGAGTAGATGATTAAAACTATATATAATGTATAAAATAATAATCTATCTTGAGAATACTACTAGGTCATATGCAATGAGATTCCTTGAGGCCACTTCAAAGAAATTGTCAACACACACTACTTGCATATTTTAAGAGTAGGCTTATGTGAGGAAAAGGAATACATAAACTCCATAGCCATTGTTGGCCAATTCAAGTTTTTTTTTTAAACCGCAAATTTTCTACATCGATTCGTCACGCATCCCCATAGAAAGCTCGGTCCCACTAAGGTCAGGCGGTTGTTCATTACAACAGGGCCGACCACACTGGCACAAAGTGTGACACGACGTTCAACTGGATGTAAAACCCCATAAACACCCTTAGCCAAAACAGTGCCTCCCACGCAAAGTGCAATGGGTGGGACTCGAACCTGGGTGTGAGGGGAAAAACCAGGATGCCTCAACCATGTTACCATAGCCAAGTCAAGTTTTTTATTTGAACAAGTTTTTATTATGCCGCAACTCTTTAGTCTTTACCCATAATATACAAGATTATTATTATTATTATTATTATTATTATTATTATTATTATTATTATTATTATTATTATTATTATTATTATTATGTGAATGCTATAAGGTAGAATCAGAACAATCACAAATTTTGCAACTGCTTTACGACCTGCATTAAATTTTTAGTAAAAAACGTTTCACACGTCTATTGCTACGTACAGTTTTGCGACTGTATTTAACGGGTCCAAATATTGCAATCAAATATTTTTTTAACATATTTTTAACTTGTTTGGCCAAGCTATCGGACCCAGATTTGATCATTTAGATCCACAGTTTGAAACAGAGTTTTCTTCCTTATTTTCATAATTTTGATCGATTTATTTTATATGTAAAAATATATGAACCTTTTTTTTGATTGCTCTGCTCTTTTATTTAGAAAGTCAATTACATGATTAGGAAATCAATTTATTTTCTAATTTATTAAAAATTAAGGGCTGGCTTGTTTTAGTAAATCGCTAGAATAGAAACAGTACATGATAAAAATTAAACTTAACATTGAAACTAATAAATGAAACACACAAAAGAATGTAAAATTGTGAACAACAGATGAAGCTTCAAACAAATTGAATTTGATCAACAGAGAATGGTTGATTCCGGCTCAACGCAATGATGTGAATTTGATCACTCTAAAGACAAATTGAACCACGGCAATAAGAAACAGTATGATTCCAGCAAGTAGAGCAATCGCCTTCCAGGGAGTACTGAAATATTTTCGCTTCAACACGCCAATATTTTTGGACCAGTAACTATCATAGTACTTTTTTGCTTCATTCCAAGATTCAATGTAATAGAAATCTAGGAAGGTGACATCTTTGCATATGCTGCTTATCATATTTGAAGCCTTTTCGTTTGAGCCTAAGTGGTTGACGATGACACCTGATTTTCCCAACCTGGCAATGTCTGCTGGAGTAGCAGCTAGCATATCCATGGCCATGGCATATGATGTAACATAGTTCCTAACCGGAGTAGAATACTGCTCATATGCAATGAGGTTCCTTAACGCATCTTCAAAGAAATTATCAATAAGCACTTTTGGCATTCTGAGAGTAGGCTTATGGGAAGATTGTTCAAATGCCATAGCCATAATCCAAGTCCTGTTTTCATTGGAGGTCTCATTTTCATTGGGCTCAAACCTCACCCCAACTTTGTGCAGTTCTACAGCAGAGTGAGCTCTTGGAAGCTCTTCTATGCCTGGTGGTTTAGAATTTTTTATTTGGTAAAAGTCGTGTAGAAAACCAAGAATGTGATAAGGAGCTTCTTCGCCAGAAAGATTTTCAAGTTTTAATTTCTCAAAAAAGGGATTGACACGTTCTAGTAAATTAAGAAGCATGGTATTAAGACTGGGTTTTGATTTCTCTGTTTTAAAGGTGAGCTCATAGATGTCCAGGAGAACAAAAAAAGGGATTTGGTTTTCTAGCAACACCAAGTCAAGAGCAACAGACCTGCTCCGCAACCTGTTCTCTGAATGTTGATCACCCGATTTAGAAAGGTTATCAATGAATTGAAGTATGAAACAAGCATCCATAACCATCATTTGAACAAGTTCATCATCATTATATGGCTTCATCCCAATATAACATCTCCTGATTTTTTCTACTGAACCCCTCACCTTTTCATCACACTTCTTTAATGTTTCCTCCCGGGAACCTCCTACCCCAGTCAATAGCTCGTGCAAAAAGATCGCTTTCTTGTCCTCCATTAATTTCAAATTTTCACGTCCCTTGTGCAGAGGTCCAATAGAGACCACCCGAGGGGTGAACGAGCTTGCGTTGACTTGTCTGAGCCTTCTAGGAACCTCGAATATTGATGAAAATTTATCTTTATCCTCCCTTCTATCGATACAATCAAGAAGAATTTTTATGGTTTTTGGCAAGATTGGTTCGCGTTCCTCTTCATGAATTTCGGAAATGCACATAAACATAAAGGGTAAGAGAGTATATATGCAAGTAAAACATAATGAGAAACTCGGGATACCATGCTGGTACACTGCATGACTTGAACTTCCTTCTTCCTTGCTCATCTTTCTTCGATTGTATGCAGGAATTGTAGTCCTTCAATCACTTTAAATAGATAGCATATTGAAAATGAACACCAAGGTGGGTGGGTTGGGCTTGGTTATACTAATCTAAAACTTTCAAAAACTATGACTTTTTTTAGTGATAGTAACATAAACATTTTTTATATTTAAAATATTATATTTAACAATTCTTATTTATTTAAATATAATTTTTATAATATAAACAGTATATTCCTATCATATTCAAAACTATAATAATTATTTCATATTATACCAACAAAACTTCTAAAATCATAACTATCAATTAAATAAACTCCCATTACAGATATTATATTTGCCATTATTCTACTACTTGTTTAAGTACACATTAAATTACTACAAAGAAAACAAATAAAAAAGACTAAGACAACCTATATACATGAATGACCTTAAAACACCAACTACATATAATTTGACCAACAACTTCTTGCAATATTTAAACAAAAATATGAACAGCTTGAAAAGAACTGACCTCAAACGCACCAAACAATACCTACTCGAAGACACACTCCACAACCATGGAAGAGAAGAGTAAAAATGGAAGAAAGAAGTATCTACATTTGATATTTATAAATCTGGTGGATCGGTGTATATAAAATTATATTAAGAGGATATATGAATTCTCTAATATAATCTGGTTGCGGTATCGGTTTGGTTCGTTGCTACACTAGTTTCACACCTGTTAGGAGGTTAGGGGTGGTGAAAGTGTTTAGAAGGTATTAGGGGTTGGTATTTATAAATGGGATAAGTGGTTGGGGTTTTAAATGAGTTGGTTGGGAGTTAGGATGGAATGTTCAAAATACAAGCAATATCGCGTTTTCTGCTGTCAGACCACTCGCTTGCGGACTGCAAGAGGGTCCATATGGTCCGCATGGGCCTTCAAAATTCTTAAAATTTCATTTTTGGTCCTTATGATTGTTTTGTTGGTTATTTGGTGCTATAAACGCATTGTTTTGCATGTTTGAGTATTTTAAGGTGTATGCATGAATATTTCAAAGAAAAATAAAGTCTCGATGTATGGCTCGGTTTTGAATAAAAATGCGTATTCGTGATTGTTTACGTATTATGCAAGAATAATTAGGCAAAAATAATATAAAAGGTAATTTCCATTATGATCAAGTCTCGAAATTACAAGAAATTGGAGAGTGGATACGAATTACATTAAAATGAAAAAGAACGAAAAATACGGAACGTTACATGTAGACATTATGTAAGATAATTGTAAAAGATTTTGAAGACCGCAGCTTTTAGAAACAAGTGTCATCAATTCATGATAAGTTTTTCCGCTGGTAAACATATGACATGTCGCAAACAATTAACATGTACTCACCAACACCGCTGACAAACTCCTATCTTCCACCACTATGGATTACAAGATTAAATGACATTCACTTTCTAAAGAGATAAATTATTTAGAAAGGAAGACAAAAAGTGGTAAATTTCTTTTAAATCAAATGAGGTACAAATATAGCTAAAACTCTTACTTGGTGTTGATGTGTCTGGCGTGAGAGGAAGAATATGGCGCATGAGGACAAATAATTTATTTACAATGTGTGTTATCTACAGATAAATGTTTTAGTAAAGTACAATTACAGTCCTTGTGGTTTACACTGGATCGCAAGTTCAGCCTCTGTTAGCCAAAGATGACCATTCTCGTCCCTGTGGTTGTCATTTGCAATCAATAACATCCTTGTTGGAACGTCCGTTAGGTGACCGTTACTAAATGGTTAAATGACCATAATACCCTTAGGGGACGAAAAGCGCATTTGAAAAGTATCATATCCTTTTTAAGTGTCTGCAAGACACAACCCTCTTCTTCATCAACCATGTTCCCCCAAATCCTTCCCGTAACCCTAAAATAGCAGCATCATCATCTAGGACAACAACCTCAACAAGTTGATCCAATGCACTCTGCACATGTAGGGCTACAACTTGCATTCAAACCTCTTGGACCGAAGCCAATCTTAATTAGTCGTAGGTTTCTTTTTTGTATAAGTGTTGTTTTTTTATTAATCATTCATTTCAGAATGGTCAACTTGAAATAATGGTTTGACAAGTTTATTTATAACATTATAGAGCGACAGTTGTGGTTGGTTACGCTGGATTGAACCACAAAACAACTGTCCCAGGTGCGAGAGAGTTTTTCCAGCCCTGTTAAGATCAAGTCAGGAGAATGGGGAATTGCTAAGGATGAAGGCATTTGAAGCTACTGGGAAAGTGGCTGAAGCTAGAAGACTTTAGTTTGTGTTAGGATTTAGTTAGTTATTGTTTGTCATTTATGTAGTCATGTCATGATGTATTGTGATTTGAATGTTTTTATGACTTGGTAACCTACTTTTCTCTGTTATTGATACAAACCCGATTCCTATACGGGTAGGTATTAGGGTCAGATTTATTAATGGGTCAAAGCAGTTATTGAAAAGGGAAACTGATGGGTAAATGGGAGCTGAAGGGCCAGTTATTACGGGAGCTGAAGGGCCAGCTATTACTGCTATTATTGCTTATTTATATCTGTGTTCTAGTTTTTGGGGATTATGTTGATGATTATTATCTAATTGGGTATCTATACCTTTGTTCTTGGAGATTAACCCATCTCGAATCGGGTCTTCTATCTTGTAGTATTTCAATTTACAACAATAAAGTCTGTCAGTTAGTTTTTTTTTTGGGTTCTATCATTTGGTTCCATTGCCGGGAAATCGAAGATGGACCAGACCCGGAATAATCAGAAGGAAGGCGGTGTTCATCCTGACCTAATCATTCAGAAGGAAGGCGGTGTTCATCCAGACCTAATCTCTTACCAGTTGGCAATCATTATTGCTAAGCTTGATTCTTTGATAGACTTGAAGAAGGATATAGCAGCAATCAAGGAAGCTTGGCTAGAACGACGAACATATGCAATAAAGGAAGCTGAGGATGAAAACCAGGATCCAGTGATAGATTTGGAAATGGAGGAAATTCCTAGCGACGTTTCCGTGCCTGGAGCAACACCTATAACTATCGCAGAAACCAAAAGTCAGTCCCCTCTAATTTCAGATTTGGAGAAAAAAATGCTAGAAGTTGCAGATGAAACAAATGCTCATGCCAGTCCAGAAGAGGAGGAACATGAGAATCATGGAGAGACGAAGAATGCAGCATTAGAGCAAAAATTATTCAGCAGGGATGCCGTCCTGAAGTCACTATGTGGTTACTCACACAAGGATCACATGAAGACTCAGACGGATAAGAAACAACTTGACAGGTCGTTTCAAAAGGTAATGAAGGGTTGGATGGAAGACAAAGTAGATTGGCCAACAAAGCTAACAGATATCAATACCGACTTTCGAATTCCAAATTCTAATGCACAGAATTCTTTCTGTGCTGCACCTAAATTCGGTCCCGAGAAAACACAAGTTTTAGCTTATAGATGGGTCCATGAAGGTGATCAACCTACAATTGAATGGCTCATTGCTTGGTGCGCCAATTACCTTCTTTTCGACTTGAGGACAAGTCGATTATCAGGGCAGGATGTATTGATACAAACCCGATTCCTATACGGGTAGGTATTAGGGTCAGATTTATTAATGGGTCAAAGCAGTTATTGAAAAGGGAAACTGATGGGTAAATGGGAGCTGAAGGGCCAGTTATTACGGGAGCTGAAGGGCCAGCTATTACTGCTATTATCGCTTATTTATATCTGTGTTCTAGTTTTTGGGGATTATGTTGATGATTATTATCTAATTGGGTATCTATACCTTTGTTCTTAGAGAATAACCCATCTCGAATCGGGTCTTCTATCGTGTAGTATTTCAATTTACAACAATAAAGTATATCAGTTAGTTTTGTTTGATTTTGGGTTCTATCAGTTATGCAACGACTACTTTATCTTTTATAACGGTAACTATGTCAAAATTAATCTATAAATAGTGATGTTTGGCTTATGTTGTTATTATCATTCTTTTAAAATACTGAAAATGGTAAACAAATCAAAGAAAGGTTTTGTTCCATTCTCATACCATCAAAACAAGGTAATGGATAACAAAGAGAAGCAAGGTTCTATGGAAACACGGGAAGAAACACAGGTTGTGGATGTTGTTGAAAGTAAGTGTTTGAGACATGTCAATAGAGGAGGTTCATCTTCAAGTACTTGCCTAAGAAGCAACACAAGGGAAGAAAGTTGTTCATGCTGTTGAAGAACTTGGTTTCAACCCTAATCCAGAGTTGGATTATGACTCGAACGTATTCAAAGATGCATGGAACTATGAATCTGAAAAAAGAGGATTATTCATGGGCTTGGCACCATCCATATGAAGGAGAAGACTCTGACTCAAAGTTATCATCCAAAGGAGACCATCATTGAAAATAAGGAACCACCATTATATGTTTGCATAAGTTTGTGTATACGTACTAGTTTAGTGTCTTATGTTAGTCTGTTATGTTCAATAATCAATGTATGTTGGTCTTTTGTTACTTGTGTTATGTTTAGTAGTAAATGTATGCTTGTATTGTTGTACATGTGTTTTGTTGATACATATTATGTGGGCGCGGCCCGTTCGGTGCGGCATCGCTACAAGACTTGATATCCTCCATCAAGTCTTGGTGATAGTTGTTGATCTGCTTGTTGCAGATCTTTCTGTTTGCTGCAAGTTTATGTGCTGCACATCACTTAACAAGATCCTGCATGTTGCAGCCTTTGGCGAATAACCAAGTCTATGACGAAAGACCTGTAATGTGTGCTGATGACGAAAGACCTGTAATGTGTGCTGATGACGAAAGACCTGTAATGTGTGCTGATGACGAAAAACAGCTTGAAGAAATACAAGTTTCATCGATTTGGGATTGTGACGAAAGACCTGTTGTCTTTCGTCGCATCAAGTCTTTCGTCTGGGTCATTCGTCAGCTGCATGTCTTTCATCGGGTCCATGATATTTCATCGACCCTTGCAGCCTTTATAAACAGCAGACAGAAGACTGAAGATAGGAATGAACACAGAGAGAGAAGTGTGAGTTTATCAGAGAGTTTATTATGTTTACTTCTTGTATCATCTTGTATAATAAACTTTGCTGAATCAATACATAACCGTTTAAACGTTGAATCTTTGTGTCTTTGTGTTCTCGATCTCGGTTTGCTTTCCCGGCTGGATTCCGTACAACCGGGTTTGTTTGTATACAAGGATTAGTCGACTAGATCCTCCGCTAGTTGGACCTATAAGTGGTATCAGAGCCTTGGCTCTCTTCCTTGTTAAAACCGAATGTTTTTCGAGTGTTTGAAGTTCATATTTTATGGGAAAAACAGTTGCTAAAGTCTTGAAAATCGTGTATTTTGCTTTTTAGTTTGATCAAAAACCTCGTCAAACACATGTTTACATGTTAAAAATTGGTTTTTATTAAACTTTTGTGCAAAATCGTGTTTCGGAAATTTATCCGGTGACCGGAAAACTCATAATGTTCTTGGTGTTCTTCATTTGTTCTTCAAGATCTTCAAAGTTTATGGGTTTTTGAGTTTGTGGTTGGCTGAATTATTGTTGAAAATTGTTATATTTTATTGTGAAAGTTGGTAGGAAGATGATAGACAAAATGGTTCAAAGTATGGGTGTTTGAAAAGTTGATTTACCAACCATGCTTGTGTGTCAGGATAAGATTTGAGTGTTTTTCGAAAAATATCTTATCTTTTTGTGTCACTTTTGTCAACGAAACACTTTAATTTTTTTCTCAAAATTGGTTTGACGAAAAACCCATTTTTCATCACAATTGGTCTAGACGAAAAACCTTATTTTTCGTCACTTTGGTCATTTACGAAAAACCATTTTTGGTCACTTAAAGTCTTTCGCCAAGAATCAAGTTTTTCGTGGGTTTTCACTTCAAACTTTTTAAACAGAAGCTTTCAAAAATTGTTTTAACGGTTTGTTTTAAGTGATTTAATCAGGTATTCATTATTATTCATCTAAAATGAGTTCAGATTGGTGGGGTATTTCATCTAATACGGAGAGCAAGTATAGAAGCACGGGTTTATCTCCATCATGGACTGAACCTTCTGCACCATCGTCTTCATCTCAAGTTTCGTCAAGTCAATGGGCGTTCGTTTCAAATCAAAATCAAAGTATTCAAAGTATACTTTTAAGCGAAAATGAAACCGGAAGCAATAATCGTCCACCGAAGCTAATGCACATGAATGAATATCCTGGATGGGAAGACAGATTCCATACGTATATTCTTGGGCAAAACTCGGAGTTATGGTTACGATTCATTACAGACTTCGATCAAGCACTTGATGTCGCCGCTTCAACTGCCGCGTCATTTGCAGATCTTACTCCAGATGATAAGAAAATTTATGATTTAGAAAAGAAGGCTTTTTTCTATTCTAACTCAAGCGCTAAACAAGGAAATCTATCATCAGTTTGTAAGCTTCAAGACAACAAAGTGTTTATGGGATGCATTAAAGACGAGAGGTGAAAGAAATGAAGCGTCACGCAAATTACGACATGATTTACTCAAGAAAGAGTTTGATGGTTTCACATGTATGGAAAGAGAATCTTTGGGAGATTTAACAAGTCGATTTTATCACTTGTTGACTGAATTGAACAATTATGGGGTACTAGTAACAACTCCAGCAGAGGTTGTCACAAAGTTTGCCGATGCGCTGCCACTTCAATGGAATGGTTTCTTAGAAATATTGAAATACAATGGCACTTTGGCTACGACAAACATCAATGATTTCGTTCAGCTCTTGGAGAACAAAGATCAAGAAGAAATCCGGAAGGCAAAAAGAATTCCTGTGCAACAGAATCCGGATATGTATTATGGTAACTTTGGAGGTTCTAGCACAGCTGCAAAACCCGCTCCACATGCTCCGCTACAAACAGCATTTGTCACAAGCACTGACTTGTATGGAAATCTGATACAAATAGTTGCCCAACCGCAAAGAACAACAGACTTGTATGGAAATCCAATACAAACAGTACAATCAGTTCCTCAACAGCAAAGCTATCGATCTACTGGAACAACAGATATGTACGGAAATCCACAACCTGTTCAACAGCAAGCTTGTTATGGATGCACGTCATCTGCTGGTCAACCATCTATAGTTCGGCTAGACACGTCAAGTTTCTCCAAAGTTAGTGTTGAAGTAGCTAAGGATCACATGGAGATACTGAACACTCTGGTAAGCGCATACTGTGGATTGATAGCAGGTCAGATCGGTAACATCAATCTTACACAAGAAGACTATCAGCAGATTGATAAGGAGGAAATAGATATGATGGACATCAAGTGGGCTTTCGCTAGTGCTGTTAGGCGAGCAAAGGACTTCATGGAAAGGACTGGTCAAACCAGCTTGGAAAGCAAGAAAGACACCAAGTACGGGTTCGTTAAACAATCAGTTAAGTGTTTTAATTGTGGTGAACGTGGTCAATTCAAAAGGGAATGCACGAAGCCAGCTCAGCATGGGAACCAAAACCCTTTTAGAAGACAAGGCAACTAGCAGAATCAACATCAAAACAGGAATGATGAACGCACCTTGATACCTGTAAACAATCAAGCAGCAGGACCATCAAACAACAACAATCAAGCTCTTGTGGTACAAGTGGATGAAGGTTGTGACTGGTCAATGCAATTAGGCATTGGTGATCAGGGAGGAGCAGCTTGTTTTGCTGAAGTTGCCTGTAAACAATCAAGCAGCAGGACCATCAAACAACAACAATCAAGCTCTTGTGGTACAAGTGGATGAAGGTTGTGATTGGTCAATGCAATTAGGCATTGGTGATCAGGGAGGAGCAGCTTGTTTTGCTGAAGTTGCTAAGGATTTGAATCACGCCAGTGGTGGAGAATCTTCCTCCAGTGGTGGTGAATCTTCAGATGAAGAAAGTTCTGGCTATTCTAGGAGTTTAGATGAGGAAACCTCAATGTCAGGCGATGACCATTTATCGAGGGTGACAGTCGATTCCGACATCGATGAATTATTGGAAGAAACTGCAGCAGGGAATGATAGAAGATCTATTCTGGTGGCTCAAGCTACTTATTATTCTTCTTCTTCTCTTCATTCAGCCTTTATGACTAATGGTGGCAGTTCATCAAGTCATGTATGTGTCGTTGACCCAATTGTAGTTAAATGTGATAAATGTGCTGATTTAAGTAGTAATTATGCCGACTTTGGTGATAAGTTGTCAGACTTGCAAAGCAAATATGATGATTTGCTAAGTATGTATGATGTGACATTTATCCACAATCAGAAATTGATCGTCGATCTTTCTAAATGCATAAAAGCCAACATGTTTCATACAAACCATGAAAATGAGTATAAAACAATGATTGAAACATTAAGGGAAAACAAATCCGAGCTAACGAAAATGGTTTCAAGAAAACAAACAACCATTAACTGTTACATCAATAGGCTCGAGATAATGCAAAAAAGAAATGGCTTGTGTTAAATCTGAAAGTGAGGCGATCCATCTTAAGCTAAATAGTTATTTAAACTTTAGTTATGTGTTGGATCACATCATCGATGTTCAGATAGAGAAAAAGGATGTCACGTGCATTGGATATAAAAAAATGTCCACCACCGGTTAGACACAATTATGACGCAATGCCTGATGAGGAAAATAGAACTCATATTGCGCCATCTGTTTCTTTAAACCTTGAGGAGTTTACAACTGGACTTGGATACAAACAAGAAGTATCATCAGATTCGAATGTGTCAGCAGATACATTTGTAACTACTGAACAGAATTAGGAGCCTCGGGTCATTGTTGAGGTTGTTGATTCTTCAGATGATGAATCTAATGATACTGACTCAGCACAGTCAGATGCGGTAATCAAAGAAGAGGACATACCTCTCGAGAATCATATTCTATGTGATCCTCCTGCAAAACCTGCCACGACTGTTCTGACCGAGTCCACTTCCACTTCCTCACAAGAGTCTGAGAGTGTGAATTTGCTGTACACTCTTGTTGGTGATGATAAAATCTATTCTGACAAAGATTTTCCGATTAAAAATGTAAATCAATCTTTAATCAGTAAAGTTTTTGAAGATTCGACAAGTAGGTTTTTGGGAAAGTCGGGTTCACACGTTGTGGTAACACAGTGCCCTCTGAACCCAAAGGCCGAAATTCGAAAACAATATGGCAATCAGAAATCACCAACAGTGAAAAAGGAGCAAAATCATACCAAACCAAAAGGTAAATCAACGACTCAAGGTCGAAAGGAACCGAACCAAAAGAAGAACAAAAATGTGAACTTTGTGAAATCAAAGGGAACGGACAAATTGGAAACTTTTGCAAATAAATCTAACTTAGATCATGTCATTCAAGTTAAATTGTTGAAAAGAAATGAACAAAATAGTTCAAAACCAAGTACATCGGGATCACAAAGTTCATCAAGACAGTCAGATGATACTTCGGGGTTTGTTGAACGAAGATCATGTTTTGAATGTGGTGAAATTGGACATATCATTCAAAATTGTCCGTATCTTCATAAGTTAAAAGCCAAAGTTGATGATCCCCGTGAACAAAATTACCGAAAACGATCTGTTTCTTCAAAACAAGATCCCCGCCTTGTAAAAGAAAGGGAAAAGAAACAGAAATGCCAACAAGTCAAGGTAATTGAAAAGGCAATTAAAACCGACGTGGTTCACAAACAACCTGCTTCCGTTAATCCAGAAATTTCTAAAACCTCTAATAATCACGAAGTTAAGATTTCGAAAATTCAAACTGGTAAAACACAACAGACTTGGAAACCAAAAACGGTTACTAATTCAGGGGGAGCATCACAATTTCCAAACCATCGAGAAATTGAAATAACTTTTGTCGATGAAAGCGGAAGACCCAAGACCACAAAGGCTTGGGTCCCCATCTCCAACTAATCATGTGTTGGATATTCCAGGAGGAACTTTCAGCAGTTATTGGATTGTTGATAGTGGGGCATCCAGGCACATGACAGGCGACATGAAGCTTCTCTACGACGTTAAATCTATTAGAGGAGGTTATGTTGCTTTTGCTGGAGATAAAGGCGGATATATTACTGGTGAAGGAATGGTATCCAACGGGGTTGTAAGCTTTAATAAGATCAACTTTGTGCAATAACTTGATCACAATCTTCTCAGCATTTCACAAATTTGTGATAAGCAGTTTTCAGTACACTTTGATGCAATGGATGTTATGTGCTGAAACCCGGCTTCAAGATTCCGAAAGAATGGATTATCTTATCTGCTCCAAGGATTAATGATTTATATGTCCTTGATATGAGCCAAGCAATTACTACGTCTGCACAAGCAACCTGTTTCGTTTCCAAAGCCACAGAAAAAGACTCAATCTCTTGGCATAGACGGATGGGTCACATTCACTTACGCAAAATGAATCATTTGGTGTCGAATGAATTAGTGAATGGTGTTCCTCATAAAAACTTCCATCTTCAAGACGTCTGTGTTTTATGCCAAAAAGGAAAGCAAAGCAAGAAGCGACACCCGACTAAGAAGATCAACACGGTGGCCGTTCCGCTTGAACGTTTGCACATGGATTTGTTCGGTCCTGTCAAGCTTAAAAGCATTCGGAATAATCAATACTGCCTCGTGATAACAGATGATTATTCAAGATTTTCTTGGGTGGCGTTCATGGCTCACAAGAGTGAAACTTTTGGTATTATCAAAAACTTGATCATTCAGATTGAGAATTTGTATACTTTGAAGGTTAAACGGATTCGCAGCGACAATGGAACTGAATTTAAGAATCATGCCATGGAGGAGTTCTTTAGATCAAAAGGTATTCTTCACGAATTTAGTGCAGCTTACACTCCTCAACAGAACGGCGTTACTGAACGTAAAAATCGTACATTGATCGAGACTGCTAGGACGATGTTGGTAGAGTCACAATTGTCGATTCCCTTCTGGACTGAAGTTGTGTCCTCTGCTTGTTATACATTGAACCGAGTCCTTACAGTCAAAAGGCACAACAAGACCTACTTCGAGCTTCTTCACAAATGGAAACCAGATTTGTCATATCTTGAACCGTTTGGAGCTCCTTGCACAATGATCGATCTTAATGGAAAGTTTTGGGAAAAAGCTATTGAAGGTTACTTTCTTGGTTATGCCACCCCGAACTTGTGACACCCCAGGAAAACCAGTAAACCACGCAGCTTAACTAGCTTCCTCAGTAACCGCATGCTAAATTTCGGGACGAAATTTCTTTCAAGTTGGGGATAATGTGACAACTCGAGTTTCCAAGATTCCATCTTCGCATTAATTGCACGTTAATCGTTTACGTTATTTATTTCACAACTGTATTTTCAAAACTTGTTTGCTTTGTAATTGTACATGTTGGATTATGCTTGAGTTATGGTATTTCTGTTAATAAATGAATGTTAGGAACTTATTAACTGTTTGAACTCATAAACCCACAATCAACGAAACCTTGTGAGCCACACACACACCACGACGAAACGTATGGAGTTTCGTCAACACCCTCACGAAACCTTGGGGTTTCGTCATTCATCTTTCGACGAAACTAGAGAGTTTCGCCATAGTGGGCTTCAGCCTAAGTAAAGCCCAATCGAAATGACAGTTACGCTATATAATGCACACACCACCATTCGTGAAACCCTAGGCTTCTCTCTCGAAACAACTTGACAGCAACCATCCTCTCTCTCTCTAGAAGTTCTTGCTTAACCCATCTCACATCCGGTTAGTTTTATGATAACCTGACTCTATCAAATTTTTTTAGATTGTTTGTGTAAAGGATTGTTATCATAACTTGATTTCATTGACTGATTTATGATGATTGTCACGATGTGTATGTATATCGAGATTTAGTTATTTGATGAGAAGGATACTTGTAATGGTGGATTCGATAACCTGCTATGAGATGCTTAGATGATGAAATGATAAACAGTAGGGTTTGATATTCGGTTGTTAACCCGTAAGACTAGATCAGATGTTTGAGATTTGTGTTTGTTTATGTTCATAGTTCATACTCTGTTGATGTTTGTATATCATGATGACAATTATTTAGGATGGTTAAATGAATATGTGTTATAGTCTTGTATATGCCAATAATCTGGTAGCAATCTGTGGCTAGGTTTGATGTTGATGATCAATTGTTACGATGAAATTAGGGTTTTTCTGTGTTTGAAACTGTTACGCAACGTAACAGTTGCTTGTCGACGAAACACATGTCGACGAAACCTGAAAGTTTCATCGATGGGGATTACGACGAAACATGGGAGTTTCGTGAAAGGGGTCACGATGAAACCAGGGGGGTTTCGCCGAAGGGGTTCACGATGAAACAAGTATGTTTCGTCATGTTATTAATCAAGCACAGTAACTCGGTTAATTCTGTTAGTAGTTAACTAGGTTAGTGAAGACTATGTTAACTGATAAGGATAGTACAAGTAACTGATGATTGTAAAGCATGGTTGCATGAGCTTGTATATCTGATAAATTCTATGTGTTAGTTGTTACTTGCATGTACGTGATGATCTTGACTGTTAATCAAACTTTATGAATGGCAACTGATTGTGTGTACGTGCAAACTATAGGCTTTGATTGAATTAATTGTGCTCAAGTAATTAAGCGTACCGAGCAAACCAAGGTGATTTCACACTCTTTCTAAGGCATGGGATTCCCAAGGGTTAGGAATGGGTTAAAGAATTAAAACGGAAACTACATATTCTCCTTGGGTAGGATATGTACGGCCATCCTCCATGGGTAGGATGCCAAAATTTAACCTCGCGTATTCTCCTTGGGTAGGATACGTACATTCGTCCTCCTTGGGTAGGAAAACAAGATTAAACATACTGGACCAAAACTCTATCATAAGTCCCTCATTTTATATCGACTTAATCGCCGAGGCCAATGGCGAGCGGGTCATTAGTTAATAGCGCTATTAGGTTTAACAAAACTCACACCGTGCCGGTGGGACGGGCGTGTACTAATGGACTAAGGCAAAGGGTCAGTGATGATAGACATTGACTTAGGGCACAACTTATTTTCGTTAGTAGTCGATATGGTACGGTCTGGTAATTCACATGGGAAGCCCCCACTAATTATTGAGAAGGTTTGGGAAACAGGGATACTGATTAATACGTGGTTACAAAACGAACTTACGACTATTGAAAAGAACTCAATAACTAATCAACCAACTGTGAACTCGCTCAACTTTGTTGTTGACTCGTTGTTACATGCCTTGCAGGTCGTAGGGATTAGCTTGGAGTTTGCACGCGATGGAGGAGTCGTTGTGGGGACGTGGACCTTTGAGTTCCATGTTAAACATTTACACTTTATAAACTTAGTACTTATGTTTGGATTTTTATGTCATTGCTTCTGCTGAATACTTAACTATCTTTTTGATTTGGACACCTTTCATATCGTGTGGTTGAAATTTATTTATTACTTACAATGTTCAATATGATTGGTGGCTTGATCCTGGTCATGTCACGCCTTCAAGCGGTGATACTCCGCGTGTGGATTTTGGGGGTGTGACAGAACTTAAGAGTCTGGAACCTAGACACTAAAAGGGTCGAGGAATGGTCTGAAGTCAGAGTACAACGGCACACATTACCAGTCAAATGTCCAGGTCAACCATGGATGTTTGAGTACGATGGCTTTTTCAATTCGATCAATATTCAAGAAGTCGAAGAAAGTGCTGCGGCAAGGATGTTTTTTGAGAGTGACAACGCAACAGATTCACCATTGGTTCGTCCAATTATTGTTCACAATGAAGAACCAGCTTCAGTGAACAATAATGCTCTCGACAATGAGGATTTTCACAATGCTACCGAACTGAACGAATCTTCAGAGGATGACGAATTTCTCGATGCAGATCAAGAAGCTGTTCATGGTACTTTAGAGGCTACACCTCCAGTGGACGCCCCTAAAATAGCTGAAGCTACTGCATCATCCTCTTCGCCAGTTAAGGGTATTGAATTGGTTGTTGATCTCAATCTCAACAATCTGGGTACAAATATTCCAGTTCCAGATAATCCAGAAATAAGAATTCACAATACCCATCCTCAACAAAACATCATCGGTAATGTACAAAGTGGCGTTCAAACGAGAAACATGTTGCGAAACGACAAAAATGCAGGCTTGTATGTGGCGATTCGAGAATCTGGACAACAAAATGATTGGTCCTTCGCGTGTTATGTATCACAAGAAGAACCAAAATCTTGGAAAGAAGCTTTGAAAGAAAATTCTTGGGTTGAAGCTATGCAGGAAGAACTACAGCAATTCCAGAAGCTAGGTGTCTAGAAACTCAGTGATAAACCTGATGATTACAAGAAGAGGTATAAAGGACCATTCGAGATTATCGAATGTGTTGGGTCAGTAGCTTATAAGTTGAACTTGCCTGAAGAGCTCAGTGGTATTCATAATGTATTTAACATCTGCAATCTGAAGAAATGTCTAGCTGATGAATCGCTAGTCATACCTCACACAGATGTGCACATAGATGAGAGCTTGAAATTTGTGGAAAGGCCATTGTTAATTGAGGATCGACTAGATAAAAAGCTTCGGAGGAAGCATGTACCTATCGTAAAGGTTAAATGGGATGCCCGCAGAGGTCCCGAGTATACATGGGAGGTAGAATCTTCAATGAAAGAAAAGTACCCTCATTTATTTCAATAAATCTCTAGGTCGAGATTTCTTTTAAGGGGGTGAGGATGTAACACCTCGTAAAATCATACCCAATGAAATAAAGACACGTGTCATGTAAGGGAAACGTGTTATAAACCCGGATCGAGATAAAGATGTATGGTAGGATTCAAAAGTGTCGCCATGTTAATTAAATACCTCTGAGCGACCTAGTTAGGAATCCCAAGACCCTAATATATTTTATAAACATCTGAGATGCTAAAATCCGGTTATCCCTGATAATGTATAATTCAAACTTTGCAAAAGATGGGATTCTAGGTACTTACGACAAAATTCATTTTTAAAGTCTTCTTAGATAGGTCCAAGAAACCTCATGTGCATGGCAACACATGCAAGGACATGCAAAGCCTGTCTACATGGTCCCTCTACTGAAAAGAAGACATAAGATTCGAGGTTAGTAAAGTTGCTGTTGGTGCATGCGTCTGTCGACTTCGTCTTGTATCGAGTCTAGGTTTAGAATTGTTAGGCTAGATCTTGTTATACGAGAGTATAGAGAGTTTTAGAATGTGTTTAAAGTAATTTAGCTTGAAAGTGGTGATTTACCTTGAAAGTGTCATATGATAGTTTCAAGCTAAACCCAGGGTTTCCCTTGAAATGAACACATGTTCATTTCAAGCTAAATCTAAGGTTTCCCTTGAAATGGACATGACATTTTCAAGCTAAACCTCAACACTATAAATAGCCTTCAAGCTAAATCATTTGTAACTTTTCAGAGATTCTTCCGGTGAGCAACGAAGTGCTGCCGAAGTGTTGTCAGGTTGTAAACGTCATCAAATTAATAGAAACAACAGTTTTAAGTGTGAATCTCGCTGAATTGAACTCAGTTTGTTTGTTTCCGCCGCTCAAACTGAGATAAACTCTTCTGAACGACTCATTCGGGTCCGAATTCGATCCTACAAGTGGTATCAGAGCTCAGGAGGAAGAGGATTTCGCTTGAAAACAGTCGTTTGCTTGAAAATACGTGTACCGCTTGAACAATTATTTGAGATATATCTGACGTAACTTTCTGATCGAGGTTCTCAGTTTGTTGAGACAAGTAATCACGAGTTCTTGTGTCATTTTACATGAGGTTGTATCGGTTGATCAGATTGTGTATGTGTTTACATCGTTTTTAGAGTTGAAGTTCACGATCAAATTCATGTGACAGTAACTTGTCGGGTCTCGTAAATTGAAGAATATGGGTCAAATAGTTGAGGAGTATTGTCTGATGGTTTGCATGTGATTTTGTTTTGTCAGTCAAGCATTTTCACGAGATTTTATATAGTCGGTACAGTTGAATCAAATTGGAGGTCTAATAGTTGAGGTACACATGTATTAACTGATCATTATATACAAACGGTCCAATAAGAATTAGGGGAATTCAAATTGTCAACTCACATAAGCTACGACCCAATCAAAGTGTTTGATTCATGTGAATAAGTTGGTTTAGTCAAAGATTCTCGGCTCATTGTGATTTTGGTTGTACCAAGGATCCATTGTGCACTAAAATTCAGTTTGTCAGTTGTCAGTTGTCGGTAATCAGATCACAAGGTTTGGAGCACAGTTCAATCAGTACATTTGATAAGTCAAGTCATTTTGTGTGGTCAAATTGCGTGATAATTGTCCAGATCATACAGTTCGAAGTTCAAAGGTTTCAAAGAGTCAAGTCACTTGAATTTGATTCGGGTCCTAGAAGTCCGCACAGTTTGTCAACGTTCATTCTGCACAGAAAATCATCAGTTCGAGTACTAGTTTGTTTCAATTAATTGATAAGTTTTTAAACTGATTGTTGTTTGTTCTATTTGTTTGTCAGGTGTATTCTTACAAGGTGATACAGTTCAGTTGAAAAACCGAAACATGGACGAAGATTTTTACAACGCATTCGCTACTCCGGTTTCCTCAATCACTGTTGCTCAGAACACAATGCTCGAAAACGAAACTGGAACGATGCAAAAACCGCCCAAACTAATGAACATCGAAGAATATAAGGGTTGGGAAGGCCGTTTCGAGAATTGGGTACAAGCTAATTACTTAGATGCATGGGAATGTGTCGAGACAAAATATGTTCGACCGATGAATGATGATGAAGAAGTGGTTCTGATTAAAGATCTGAGTGCCGATGCTAGAAAGAAGTACAAAGATGAGAAAATGATGCTGAGTTTATTGCAACAAGCTGTGAAAGAAGATATTTTGGTTCTATTGCAACATAATGGAACTTCATATTCGATTTGGAAAGCTTTAAGGTCAAAGTTTCGTGGTAGTGAAGAAATGGTCAAAAGCAAGAAATCGCTTCTAAAGAAAGAATTTGATTTATTTCGAGGATTAAAGAATGAAAGTACAAGAGAGATTATCGAACGATACTGTAATTTGCTTGCTAACATGAAGAGATTGAGTATTGAGAAAAACAATGAAGAGTTTATCGAAAAACTTGTTGATGCTTTGCCATACGAGACTTGGGGAACATATCTCATGATGCTTAGAAACAAGAAAGGTTTTAGGAATTTGACACTCAGCAAGTTCATTGAGAAGTTGGAAGCTCAAGAAATGGAGCAACGAAAGATTATTCGAATGAAAGATTTCAATGGTGAACAAGATATTGGGTTGTATTATAAAGCAGGAGTGAATGAAAAGTCTTCAAATCTATCTCCGAAAATAGAAACTGCTTACAATGTCAAGAATTCTTCTGAAAGTTCATCATCAGGATCAAACAGCAAAACAAGTTTTACATCATTTTCATCATTTGATCCAAATGTGTCAACAACAAGAAATGGCAAAAAGATTCAATGCAACATTGTGTTGAACATTGAAAATGATCAGGAATTTTCTGAAGAGTTAGCAAAAAGTCATATGTCTTTATTGGGAACTGTTCTTGAATCTTATGGTAGTTTTGTTGCAGGTCGAATCGGGAATCCAATGTTAACAAAGGAAGATTACGACCAGATCGATGCTGAAGAGATGGAGCTGATGGACATAAAATGGTGTTTGGCCAGCGTATTGAGGAGAGCTGAGAAATTCAAGCAAATCACTGGAAGAGATGATCTTTGTGAGGCTGGTACTTCTACATTAGGTTTTGACAAATCTAAAGTCACTTGTTTTCGTTGCAGGGAGAAAGGTCACTTCAAGAGGGAGTGCAAAAATCGCGAAGCAAGTGGAGCTCAGAATCCTTTTAACAACAACAATGATTACTACCGAAAAGCCATCTATCATCAAGTTGCTCAGCAACCATCTCAACAACGTCAACATCAAGCACAAACTGCACATGGAAGGGATGTTATTGAAGATTCTGGAAAAAGAGCTTGTGCAGTGAATCAAGATTCTTTAAAGAGAGTAAATGGTACTGCCTTGATAATAGATCAAGATGACGAAAAGTTACCTGAGGGTTTTCGTTGGGAGAATTTTACTTGGGATAACTATATTCCTGATCAAGCCACAGCTCACACAGCTTTTGTTGCCAAAGTTGAAGAAGATAGTGATGATGATCGTGAGTATTGGGCGAGAAAATTCAAAGCTGATATGAAACTGATTGCTGAAAGTGACAGTGAAGATGAAAAGGTTAAAAAGAAGAAGAAAAAGGTAAAGACTCCAGTGAGTAGTGATGATGAAGAAATTCCAGTGATCAAAAGGAAAGTAAAGGTTGAAGTTGCAAAGTTCAAAATTGATGAAGAAGTTGATGCAAAGAAGATTCCAGTGAAGTGTGAAAACTGTGAAGCTGTGAAGAAGCAGAACAGTACACTGATTTATAACTTGAATAGTTTGAAGGAATCTTATGATGTACTGAACAAAGCAATGAACCAATACAATCTAACTAGTGAAGAACAAGCAACAGCGATGAAAACACTTCAGGGTGCTTTTATGACAAAGCAAAAAGTGGTGAATAACTACATCAAGAAGTGTGCTGCTCTTGAACAGAAACTGGAATTGCAAAGAATTGAGACTGAAAGAGTAAACCGTTCGTTGAAAAGTTACTCATGTACTTCTTATGTCATTGACAGGATTTATCCGACTGTTGAAGGAATGAAGGCATTTGAAGAGGATGAAGTAACTGAAGAAAAGAATAATGATGGAAAAGTGGCCGAAGAAAAGACTCCAGAAAAGAAGAAGAACAAGAAGAAGAGTGACTCAAAGAAAAAGACTGACAAGAAGGATTCTGGTAAGAAACAAGATGTCGGTTACAACAAATGTCCACCCCCGTTAGAAAATGGATATTTGCCCAGGAATCCAAATCAGGAAAGAGTCGAAAAAGCAACAAATTTACATTGGGAGTCGGAGTCGTCAGTCAATTTTCCAGAAAACATTGATGTCGTGTTTGCATCATCTGACACTGATCATGAGTGCGAGTTAATAAAGAAAGTCGTCGATCAGGTGTTGGATAAAGATGAAACTGAGGAGTCAAAGTTGGAGTCAAACTCAGAGTCAAAGTCAGAGTCAGAGTCAAAGTCTGGTTCTGAAAGTTCGAGTTCGACAGTCAATAGTCCGAAATCTTCGGTTAAAAGGGTTTATAATAAAGAATTTATGTTATCAAAATCTAATTTGAGTGACGAAACATTCAAAGTTGCATATACATTGAATGATTCCGACAAATTATATTCTGATGAGGAATTTCCAATAAGAGGTGTCAAAACTGAATTGATCAAAAAGGTTTTCAAACTTACAGAAATTAACATTTCTGAAATAAAAGATTTAAATCTTAATGGTAAACCTAAACCTTACACCTCAAGAGTACAACAGAGATTAAACAAGAAAAAAGGTTACAGTTCTGGTTCTGTTTTTCACAAGAAACCAAACCAAAACCGTAATTTCAAAAAGAAAGGTCTTGGATTTATTCCAACAGAAAAACAGAAAAATGAAAAATATGTTCGTGATTTTAAATCAAAGATGACATTTATTTCAGGAACTAGCTCAGAAGAGGAAGAAAAGAAAGAATTCTGGAGACAATCGAACAAAGAATTCCTTGCAAAGAAGCAAGAAGAGATGAAAGAAACGAGAACCTGTTTCAAATGCAACAATGTTGGACATATTGCCAAAGGTTGTTCAAAGGCAATACAGTCAAAACAGGGAGTTTCTCGTAATTCGAAAGACAAGGAAATTGTGTTTGAATCACTAATTGACAGAACCAAACTTTTCAAAAATTCTACATTTGAAATTGGTGAAAGTTCAAACAGATTTTACAAGAAAAAAGCTCAATCTGACAACCAGAAATGGGTTGTTAAGAAGTTTGTTGGTAGCTCTAGCGATGATTCTGATAGGTCAAAATCAAAGGAGCTATCTTCTGGCGATGAATCTGATTCCACAAAATCAGATGAGCCACAGGTTGAGTTAAAATTGAAAACTTCAGTTCCTCCAATGGATGATGTTCATTTTCCACCATTGAAGGCTGATAATTTTAAAAAGACAATTGGTAAGGTTGAAATTTCAAATCAATTTTATGATGACAAGAAGGAATTTGATGTCGAAAAGGCCTTTAACCCCACTGTGAAACACATTTTTGGTAAAATGATTGATCGAAAAGTCAAAGGGGTTAAAGAGTTCTATGAGAAGAAGACGAAGAAAGATAAAGTTGAACCATCCCTGGTTTGTGACTGAGATGGTACATACTATGAACAATAAGTCTGTGGACTTGCCGGAGCTCCCGGGTTTGTAAGCGTGGAGCAGGAATCGGCATCTATCTTTCTTAGTTGAATTTTTCGTACAAGTGGTAAATCAGGGACATTAATTTGTACTTGATTTTCTACAAGTGGTTGAAGACAAAATGATGAACCACATCCTCAACTTTACTAGTGGTAAAAACAAACTTATTTTCCGGAAAAATCATTTTGATTAAAACAAACTTAAGTGTTTTGAAATCTTAATGAGAAAATGGTTTGTTGTGAGGGGGAGTTCTGATTGTTTATGCCAAGTGAATGGAGATTTGAAGTAATTCGATATCGGTTGTCAACTTTATTGTACAATTTATTTTCAAATTTCCTAAAATGTGTTTGCATTTTAGGGGGAGTAAGAATTTTTAGAAAATCCAAAAACATTTGAAAATTTGAAAAATTCAAAAACATGATAAAATCAAAAATGAGTTTTTGTTGCATAAAAGAGGAAATGATAGTACATCAGTGGACGATCACAGCATGCTAAAGAATTGGAAATTAAAAATGTGATAAACGGTCTTACTGATGATGTGCCAGTAGATTTTTGCACATTTAGTATATTGTGACGAGATATAAACCTAAATTTCAAACTTGCTTATATCGTGGGGATACATCTCTCGGATATATGGGTAACCCCCGAAATCTCGTTTGAAAGGTCTCATATTCTGATATACTAGGTCTTTATACTCAATGATGTCTGGGGTATTATTCCGGGACTTCTGCTGAACGGTGGTTCTGACCTAGTCCTCGAATAATACTTTTCGCAAATGCTTGAAACATAGCATCACCCTCAGCATATATGATAAGACAATAAAATTGCTTAGCAATGCTGTTGTAAAAAAGATCCTCTAAAGGGGACACACCCAAAAGTTGAGTCATGATCTCTCTGCTGAACGGTAGTTCTGACCTGAGCTCTCATGATTCTTCATAATTTATTAACCCCTTACAGATATCATTTGTGTCATAATCACCTGTAAGACTGAATATTGGGATCTGGATACGGGAGTATATTCTGAGGTGGGACACACGATTGAGTTTAAGTTCTTAAAACATTAACATCGTATCTCGAAGCAGTTGAACTTTGTGTGAAAATTTAAATGGATCAGTATACTGACAATCTAAGTGAATCGTTTAGAACTTAAAATGAAATGAAGCTTAACGGTGTTGGTGATTTGTCTCAGAAACTGATATGATCCTCTTGCACAAACTCACAAAAATATTGTATGTAAATATTTCTTTACTGCATTTCATTTTATTGAAAAATCCAAAAAGATTTTAGTGTGTTTTAGCATAAATTTTGAAAAATACAAAAAGATTTTCGACAACTGGTGTTGAAAAGCTAATTTTCAAAATTCCGAGTGCTAAACATGATGAACAAATGGTTTGGGAGAGTGTGTTATTTTGAAATGAAAATGATATTTCTGCAAGTGGTTCATAAAAGAATATAATTGTTGAATCATTTTAAAATTTGCTTTACAAAGTGGTCATTAGAAAAACTTATTTATGGGTTAAGGATGTGCAGGTATAACCAGGTTTTAATCTTGAACCTGAAGATAGAGTGCCAGGTTCCGATACCTGAGAATTCTATGAGTTTAACAAGCCAGACTGCGATCCCAGCATATCGAAAGGGGGAGTCTGAAGACATCTACAGGAAGGAGTTTATTGATGCAGAAGATAGAGCCAACAATCCTGGAGAAAGAGAAGAGAGAAGATTTGAGGATGCTTACAACGTCAAATTTTTAAAGAGTTCAAAAGGACTGATAAAGACTGAAGATGCGAAGACTCGACACTTAAGACTCGTCAACATTCGAGGGGGAGTCTGTTGGTGCATGCGTCTGTCGACTTCGTCTTGTATCGAGTCTAGGTTTAGAATTGTTAGGTTAGATCTTGTTATACGAGAGTATAGAGAGTTTTAGAATGTGTTTAAAGTAATTTAGCTTGAAAGTGGTGATTTACCTTGAAAGTGTCATATGATAGTTTCAAGCTAAACCCAGGGTTTCCCTTGAAATGAACACATGTTCATTTCAAGCTAAATCTAAGGTTTCCCTTGAAATGGACATGACATTTTCAAGCTAAACCTCAACACTATAAATAGCCTTCAAGCTAAATCATTTGTAACTTTTCAGAGATTCTTCCGGTGAGCAACGAAGTGCTGCCAAAGTGTTGTCAGGTTGTAAACGTCATCAAATTAATAGAAACAACAGTTTTAAGTGTGAATCTCGCTGAATTGAACTCAATTTGTTTGTTTCCGCCGCTCAAACTGAGATAAACTCTTCTGAACGACTCATTCGGGTCCGAATTCGATCCTACAGTTGCATGGTCAAAACTTCAAAGTTCATAAGAATTTGTCTTCTGGTCAACGGTTACGGACCGCAAAGAGTCCACCATACGGTGCGTAAGGTGGCAGAGCTGGACAGACATAATAAATAAAAAGCGGATACGGACCGCAAACCCAATGGCATACGGTCCGCAAGGTTGCAACTGGGCGATATAATTCAAAGTCGGTTAATAGCTTACGGTCCGTAAGGGGTGCTTACGATCCGCAAGGCCTTTAACTTACGGTCCGTAAGACAATCGCTGGAAGCAGAAAATGGACAGATGCCTGTTCAGCCTGTTGCAACGCTTTACATAAGTGGTTTTCGAAATCAGGGGCTTGGCAACTGGTTTTGGCAACATAGGGACACCTAGGAAGCATCAGTGATGTGACACTCTAGGTTTTTCCGAGTGAACGCCTTGTAATTTCGTTATGCGTATATATGTGTTATTAAATGAAAAGTTGCATTTTACCTTAATGTGCTATGTGTGGTATATATATATATATATATGTATATGTGTGAACCGAACCCGACTTGAGACCACTCGGTCTCGAGTAAACAGAAACGGTTGGGCCGGATTGGGCCATATACCCCCCCCCCTGCGAGCCCACTCGGAACCATTGTAGGGTGCACCACCCAAACCGAGTATAAAACCCATGCCCAAGCCCTCCTTCTCTCATTTGACACTCCCACCATTCACACTCCCTTTCACACTCTCTTCTCACTAAAACCCAAGAACACCACCACCAAATCTCTCTTCCCTTCTCTCGGATTCAAGCCGGAAGCATCAAGACTCGGTCAAGCTCGTAATCATCTCCCGGATACTTCGAATCCTCATCCTCCTTCTCGACTTGGTGTTTTCTTCTCTATCGGTTAGTGTTTTCTTTAGGTTGATAATACATGAAGATGGTTGTTGTTTTTATGTAATGAAGGTGTTTCTTATATAGAAGATGATATGCATACTTGTTAGATGATTTGTATGTATATAATGATGATTATCGGTTAACATGTCTTGATTTCGGATAAATTACATAATGAGTTAGTGTTATCTTGTGTTTGAATGTGGTTTAAACCATGAGTTGTTGATGATCATGAGATTTGGTTGCTTAGCGTTCATGACTAATCGGATTATATGCTCTTAGGCTAAGAAATCAAATGCTTGATAAAAAGGTTGCACACATGTGGAAATCGGATTAGTTGTTGATGTGTTTCTATTGTTGTTCATACTATAGTTCATAAAGGATGATGATAAAAACCTAAATGAAGAACTTGATGAATATGCTATGAATGTTGTTGAATATTTGAAATATGTTTGTTTGATCTGTTTTGAATTGTATTTAGACAATAAAACATGTTTAAGCATTCTGGTTGGTTAGTACAAAATCTCATGAAATTGCAATCTCATTGGTTAGTACATCAGAGGTTCTAGAAGGATTCTTGTGCACGTATCCGAGGTTGCGAATCGAAACCTCCGGTTGCGACTCGCAACCAAAACATGACAACTCGAGACTACGGCGGTTGCGACTCGCAACCAGATCATGACAAGCCGAAACCTCCGGTTGCGACTCGTAACCAGATCATGACAAGCCGAAACCTCCGGTTGCGACTCGTAACCAGATCATGACAAGCCGAAACCTCCGGTTGCGACTCGTAACCAGATCATGACAAGTCGAAACCTCCGGTTGCGACTCGAAACTGTGTGTTCTCGAGTCGAGACCTCTTGGTCTCGACTGGGCTGCCTGTTTCCGTTATTGGGCCAAAATGTATGAACTGTTCATGCTTGTTACTATTTAAACTGGAATAGGTGACCTATATGTTTTGGGCTTGTATCTGTTCAAATATGCCATGTGCTGATTTCTGTTAATTTTATGTCATGCATGCTATGTGTTAGATACGTGTAGAATATACGTGACATCTCCGTACCCAAACCTGACCTATACTGGTAACCATATTAGGACGTGGTGACCAACGTATTTGACCAAGTAAACTGTCTACCGAGCAACCCAAGGTGAGTTCACACACTAAAAGCATGCGTCCCAGGGAGGGACACGAACCAACAAAATAATGTTTTCAAACTAGTAATTTCTGGGGGAATATGCAAACGGTACTCTTGTACTACTACATCCGGGGGAGATACGTTTGGGTATTATTTATAAATCACAACTAGCAACACTAAAGGAATCTCTATCACATTAAGTCCCTGCTTATAGTACCGATTAATCGCCGGGGGCGAACGGGTTATTAGTTGATAGCGCTATTAGGTTTGACAACCTCACACCGTGACCGGGGGAGATCGGGCGTGAACTATAGACCTTGCATCTCGGTCAATGACGATAGACATTGACCTGGGGCACCAAATCTTCTCGTCAACAGTTTCGGTAATTCAAGTTTAGTAGCTTTCATATGGGGTAGCTCCCCATGACGTGATTATAAATGTTTTACCTAAACAACCTACATTTTCTTTTACAAAAGCTAAAACTGGACATTTCGTGAACTCGCCAACATTTCTGTTGACACCCTACTGCATGCTTTGCAGGTAACCAGTGAATCAGGAGCTTGCAGCTTGGGGATATGTAGTGGTCGTCTTAACCCGTTTGTTGGGTTTCAAATAATCTTGAACAATGAACTCTATTTTGAAACTGTTTGGTTTATGCTTCCGCTGTTTGTTTAAACTACCATTCGAACTTAAACTTTTAGAACTTTAAAAACATGGTGTTTACTAACTACTGTGGTTGGTGAATACTTTTACTATTATTCAATGCTCAGTATAAATGGTGGCTGGATCCTGGTCAGTCACGCCTCCAAGCGGTAGTACTCCGCAAGTGGATTTTGGGGGTGTGACAGATTGGTATCAGAGCCATTGGTTATAGTGAACTTGGTTTTAAAAAGGAAAGTCTTTTTGAGAAAAACCAGACTATAACCCGTGACTCATGACGACACTACACTCCAAGGGCAAGACTCGACATACTAGACCTCGTAGCTTGGACTTGTGTTTACTTGCTTGTTCATCTTATATTGACTACTCTACTATACATACTAGTGTGCCTAATTAGATAGATACACATTTCTCTTCTACCTCATTCTCGCTACGTTACTACATTACACTCATACTGTGTTTTCTGGCTATGAAGACAATGAGTGGACGCGGAAGAGGAAGCGTTAACATGACTCAGGCTCAATTCGCTAACTTGCTCAACACGGTGGCTGCAGCTTTCGCAGCTCACCCTGGAGGTAAACTCGTTGCTATAGGATGTTTAGATCCTACCCCCACATCGTCTTTTCACCTCTAAACCTATTCGCTCCATTTCTCACAACAGGTCAGCCTGCGCCTGCGCAACCACGTGTGTGCACTTTCAAAACCTTCATGGATGGCAAGCCTCTCCCTTTCGACGGCACTGAGGGTGCCATAGGCCTTCTGCACTGGATTGAAAAGGCCGAAGCTGTCTTTGCTGTCTGCGAGTGTCCCCCTGCTAACTGGGTTAAGTACGCAACTGGTACGCTTGAAGGAAACGCGCTTTCATGGTGGAAGGCACAGATTCAGATGCTTGGTCTGGAAACTGCTAATGCTACTGCATGGGAAGATTTCAAGAACATGATCAAAGAGGAGTACTGTCACAGGGATGACATCCACAAACTCGAGAACGAGTACTATGCGCTCAAGATGGTCGGATCAGAGATTGAGACCTACACTAAGCAGTCCAACGACTATGCTGCACTTTGCCCAAACATGTCCCAACCTATGTATCGAAGGATCGAATTGTACATCAAAGGCTTGGTCCCAGAAATCCGGAGCCATGTGACCTCGGCCAACCTCAATACCATACAGCCCGTGGTTCGTCTTGCTCACAAACTCACCAATCAGGCTGTGGAAGAGGGCAAGCTGCCCAAGAGGATCGGTACTACTGCTGGAACTTCTAGCGATAACAAACGAAAGTGGGATGGAAACCAGGGTAAGGATGCTAACTCTACCCAGGCCCCGGCTCAGCAAAGGAAGACTGATAATAACAAGGGCCCTCAGCAGCAGGGTGGCTATCAGGGCCATCTCCCCAAGTGTAACAAGTGCAATCGGCATCACAATGGGCCCTGTGCGAAGAACAAGTGCCAGCGGTGCAACAAGATGGGACATGAGGCCAAAGATTGTAGGAGCCCTCATCCCGCAAGGCAAAATCAACCACAGCAGCAGCAACATCATGGGAACATCAAGGGTTGTTTCCAGTGCGGAGCTGAGGGGCACATTAAGAAGAATTGTCCTCAGTTAAACCAGAACAACAACCATCAGGGTGCTGGGAACAATAACAACAATGCTGGAAATGGTGCTAGAGGAAAAGCTTTTGTGATTGGAGCTGGGGAAGCAAGGAATGACCCCAACGTTGTAGCGGGTAAGTTCCTACTTAATGATCGTTATGTTTCCATGCTATTTGATTCCGGAGCAGATGCTAGTTATGTATCCCTACGTATTAGTAAGAAACTTAAGCTCACTCTTACGCCGCTAAGCTCTAAGCACACCGTTGAAATAGCCAATGGTAGAAACCTTGAGGCCTCACACATAATTCGTAACTGCAAATTAGAGTTGTCTGGACAGACCTTCTGTATCGATCTTTTCCCCATCATTCTTGGAAGCTTCGACGTCATTATTGGTATGGATTGGTTATCCAAACATCGAGCTGAAATCCTCTGCCAGGAGAAAGCTATTCGTATTCCCCGTCCCCCTGGCAAACCCCTTATAGTTCAAGGCGACAAGAGCGGAGAAGTCACAGGCATCATTTCATTCTTAAAGGCCCAGAAGTGTCTACGAAAAGGGCACACTGCTATCTTAGCACTCATTACCGACACACGGAAAAGGGAAAACAGGATTGAAGATTTTCCAGTTGTACGCGACTATCCTGAGGTATTCCCGGAGGAACTGCCTGGACTCCCTCCTCACCGTCAGGTCGAATTTCAAATCGAGCTAGCTCCTGGAGCAGCGCCTATAGCTCGTGCACCTTATCGATTAGCCCCCGCGGAGCTCAAGGAGCTTTCTACTCAACTACAAGAACTTTTGGACAAAGGTTTTATCCGTCCTAGTTCATCACCCTGGGGAGCCCCAGTGCTCTTCGTCAAAAAGAAAGATGGCTCATACCGAATGTGCATTGACTACCGCGAACTTAACAAGGTTACCATCAAGAATCGTTATCCACTTCCCCGTATCGACGACCTGTTCGACCAGCTGCAAGGGTCGAGCTATTATTCCAAGATTGATCTGCGATCGGGTTATCACCAGCTGAGAGTTCGCGATGCGGACATCTCTAAGACTGCTTTCAGAACCCGCTATGGTCACTACGAATTCCTTGTTATGCCTTTCGGAATGACCAACGCCCCTGCGATCTTCATGGATCTCATGAACCGAGTATGCAAACCCTACCTCGACAAGTTCGTAATTGTCTTTATCGACGACATCTTAATCTACTCGAAGAGCCGAGAGGAGCATGAACAACACCTGCGTCTCATCCTCGAACTCCTTCGCAATGAGCGACTGTACGCCAAATTCTCGAAATGTGATTTCTGGCTTAGAGAAGTCCATTTCCTTGGGCACATCGTCAATCAGGAAGGGATTCATGTTGACCCTGCTAAGATTGAATCCATTAAGAATTGGCCTGTACCCAAGACTCCGACCGAAGTTCGCCAATTCTTGGGATTGGCAGGATACTATCGAAGATTTATCAAGGGATTCTCTAAGATCGCTCAACCACTTACGACACTCACCCAAAAGGGTGTTGCTTACAAATGGAGTGATGCTCAGGAATCTGCCTTCCAGGAACTAAAGAAAAATCTTTGTAGTGCTCCTATTCTTTCCTTACCCGAAGGTACCGACGACTTCGTCGTTTACTGCGACGCTTCTATTCAAGGACTTGGCTGCGTATTGATGCAACGCGAGAAAGTTATTGCTTACGCCTCGCGACAACTCAAGGTCCACGAACGGAACTATACGACGCATGACTTAGAATTTGGAGCTGTGGTCTTCGCGCTCAAGCTTTGGAGACACTACTTGTACGGCACCAAGTGCACAATTTACACTGATCACAAGAGTCTCCAGCACATAATGGGACAAAAGGAGTTGAATATGCGGCAACGCCGATGGGTCGAACTCCTAAATGACTACGAGTGTGCCATCAAATATCACCCAGGCAAGGCTAATGTGGTAGCCGATGCCCTCAGCAGAAAGGAGACCAAACCCAAGCGTGTTCGTGCATTACAGCTCACTATCCACTCGAACCTCCCTAATCAAATTCGGAATGCTCAGGTTGAAGCATTGAAAGCCGAGAACATCAGGGCTGAGTCCCTGCGAGGATCGAGACAACGATTGGAACAAAAAGAAGACGGTGCTTACTACGTAGCCGGACGCATATGGGTTCCGCTTTATGGAAATTTACGTGACCTTGTGATGGATGAAGCTCATAAGTCCCGTTACTCAGTGCATCCAGGTTCAGATAAGATGTACCACGACTTGAGGGCTACCTATTGGTGGCCTGGCATGAAAGCCCACATAGCAACCTATGTCAGAAAATGTTTAACTTGTGCAAGAGTCAAGGCTGAGTATCAGAAACCATCAGGCCTACTCCAACAGCCAGAGATCCCGCAATGGAAATGGGAGCAGATTTCCATGGATTTTGTTACTGGCCTGCCTAGGTCTCAACGCGGAAATGACACTATTTGGGTAATAGTGGATCGCTTAACTAAGTCTGCACACTTTTTGGCTATCAAAGAAACAGACAAGTTCTCTACCCTAGCAGAGGTATACTTAAAAGAAGTGGTTTCGAAGCACGGAGTGCCCACCTCTATTATTTCTGATCGAGATGCACGTTTTACTTCTGAATTGTGGCAAGCTATGCACAAATCTTTTGGCTCGCATTTAGACATGAGCACCGCTTATCATCCGCAAACGGATGGGCAGTCTGAACGCACCATCCAAACCCTCGAAGACATGCTTAGGGCATGCGTGATCGATTTTGGCAAGAATTGGGAGAAGCACCTACCGTTGGTGGAATTCTCCTACAACAACAGCTACCACACCAGCATTCAGGCAGCACCCTTTGAGGCATTGTACGGCCGTAAATGTCGATCGCCTCTCTGCTGGGCTGAGGTTGGTGACAGCCAGATCACAGGCCCGGAACACGTAGTCGACACCACAGAAAAGATTGCCCAGATTAGGCAACGCATGGCGGCAGCCCGTGACCGTCAAAAGTACTACGCTGATAAAGATAGAAAACCGCAAGAGTTCCAGGTTGGTGAACGAGCTCTACTTAAGGTCTCACCCTGGAAGGGTGTGGTTCGTTTTGGAAAACGGGGCAAGCTTAATCCAAGATATGTCGGACCCTTTGAAGTCACCGAAAAGATCGGTACGGCCGCTTACAGATTGAATCTGCCTGAAGAACTGAGTCCTGTGCACAACGTCTTCCATGTGTCTAATCTGAAGAAGTGCCTGTCAGATGAAACACTCGTCATTCCTTACAAGGAACTTACTATTGACGAACAGCTACACTTTACGGAGGAACCGGTTGAGATCACGGATCGTGAGATCAAAACCCTCAAACGTAGCCAGATACCCCTCGTACGAGTTCGTTGGAACTCACGCCGTGGCCCAGAGTTTACCTGGGAGCGGGAAGACCAGAAGAAGCGCAAGTATCCCCAGCTGTTCCCAAATGAAACCCCCAGCACTGAAGCTACAACCGAATTTCGGGACGAAATTCCAAATTAACGGGGGGATGATGTGACACCCCGTTGTTGAAACGTTCGCAATTGCACTAGCTTGTCAGTGGCTGCCTTAACTTTCGGGACGAAAGTTCTTAAAACTTGGGGATAATGTGACACTCTAGGTTTTTCCGAGTGAACGCCTTGTAATTTCGTTATGCGTATATATGTGTTATTAAATGAAAAGTTGCATTTTACCTTAATGTGCTATGTGTGGTATATATATATATATATGTATATGTGTGAACCGAACCCGACTTGAGACCACTCGGTCTCGAGTAAACAGAAACGGTTGGGCCGGATTGGGCCATATACCCCCCCCCCCTGCGAGCCCACTCGGAACCATTGTAGGGTGCACCACCCAAACCGAGTATAAAACCCATGCCCAAGCCCTCCTTCTCTCATTTGACACTCCCACCATTCACACTCCCTTTCACACTCTCTTCTCACTAAAACCCAAGAACACCACCACCAAATCTCTCTTCCCTTCTCTCGGATTCAAGCCGGAAGCATCAAGACTCGGTCAAGCTCGTAATCATCTCCCGGATACTTCGAATCCTCATCCTCCTTCTCGACTTGGTGTTTTCTTCTCTATCGGTTAGTGTTTTCTTTAGGTTGATAATACATGAAGATGGTTGTTGTTTTTATGTAATGAAGGTGTTTCTTATATAGAAGATGATATGCATACTTGTTAGATGATTTGTATGTATATAATGATGATTATCGGTTAACATGTCTTGATTTCGGATAAATTACATAATGAGTTAGTGTTATCTTGTGTTTGAATGTGGTTTAAACCATGAGTTGTTGATGATCATGAGATTTGGTTGCTTAGCGTTCATGACTAATCGGATTATATGCTCTTAGGCTAAGAAATCAAATGCTTGATAAAAAGGTTGCACACATGTGGAAATCGGATTAGTTGTTGATGTGTTTCTATTGTTGTTCATACTATAGTTCATAAAGGATGATGATAAAAACCTAAATGAAGAACTTGATGAATATGATATGAATGTTGTTGAATATTTGAAATATGTTTGGTTTGATCTGTTTTGAATTGTATTTAGACAATAAAACATGTTTAAGCATTCTGGTTGGTTAGTACAAAATCTCATGAAATTGCAATCTCATTGGTTAGTA